>PNEQ01088678.1:0-14909 GCA_003012365.1 Medauroidea extradentata | reverse complement strand
TGCAGGTCTAGTTTCTTCTTATTTTTATAAACAGCGTGCAGTAAAGAGTTGTCCTTGACAGCCACAGGCTTCATGTTCGTGGTCCTATGTACTCCTCCTCCTCCTCCTCCTCCTCCTCCTCCTCCTCCTCACAGTTCTTCTCCAAGCTGGCTGCAACAGCTTCCTCAACATCATAAGCATTATAAATTGGTATATTTCTCGTCTTAAAAGGTCTCCGGTCTTCTTCCTCCTCATGTGGCTCTAGCTTGCCAAACAAATATTCAAGCTACATAATAAATTTTTTAGGAACGCATGAATTGACCTTCTATGTTTGTTAGCATGTACCAGCATGTCTACAGCAGTATGAAGGCATACTCGAATGTTCTCCGTGACTAAAGTGTTTCAGATATGTGTTATAGCAGTCTACAAGACACATATCATCTGTGTTTTATATGTTGTATGGCAGGTCGTAAGGCAAATAATCCAATAAAGAAAAATACTATCTTACACTACTAAAGGTTTGACTGTCTTCTGAACAAATGATCCTCATGCCGTACGATGATTAGCCTCGTTGTATTATGTCTATAGACTCTTCTACACGCTGTTAACAGCAACAGCTGCATTGCTGGCAAGCTTCTGGTAGGTACTTGAGATGAGTGGTGTGGGTTTCATCGAGGTAGCTATCGTAGTGTGATGGATATAATAGTCACCATTGTAATATCTGTGACTAGTTTTCACATGCGAAGATTATGTGAAAGTGAATGCTAACATATTGTGTAAAGAAGAGGTTTCTCGCTCATTGCGGAGGAACTGCAGGTACTGAGACAAGCTGTTTACTACAGCCTGTGGTCTTTGCATGCATGTAGAAAGTTGTTGTGTTTTCGGCATTGCTTACAAGCCTTATCTGGTATATGTAACTTCAATATGGCAACTGAGACAGTGAGGATGTATGACTAATGTTAGTTTTGGATATCATGGAGGGCAGTGAGTAGTTTTTTTTATTGCTGACATAATTTTAGACTCCATGGTTAGTGCTGTGTATACACATGCTTAGATGGAATACCATATTGGTAGGATGATTACAATATATAACATAAAATGTGCTAGTGGTTATGACCTTTGGTACTTGTCTGTGTGGCTGATTCGCTCTCGGAATGGTTCAAATGGGTGATGTCGGCTGTCTTCGCGCAAGAATTATTTTTACAGCTTGTATGATAGAATAGACAGAGTGTGTCTTCTGAATGTTTTGAAATTAATGTTAATAGTATGATGGTTGATGTGATATGTTCGGTCTCTGTGACAGATTCGTACATAGTGTTAGCAGGTGCCTGTGAGGCTGGTGGCTGCCTCAGCCAGTTGTGTATAGCTTGTGCATTGGGGAGACTAGCAATCCTCCTTGCAGTCTATTACGAATTTCGGTATATGGGCTGTTGAGCTGGCTGTGACATGTATGACGAGGAGAATCGTACTGTCCACCCTGTTTGAAATGTGTTCATTGATACATACATATTTTTTATGTAGCCTCGACACAATTACTGTGGTATGAGAAGAGCTACATGGGGAAACTGTGAATGGAATCGAACAGAGCCTGTAGGAATCAGTTAGGACCCGCTCAGGTAGAGCACAGAATTATCCTATGCCTCAAGGAATCGGTTGATTATGTGTGTGAGATCATAGTGTATAATATTTTCCAACTGGGCGTACAAAGTGACTTAGAGAATGAGTCGTCACAAGCAAATATGTCAATTATAGTGATAAAATAGTTATGCTATTTTTTATTTATACTTTCAAGTTTGAGGTACGTCATAAGATCATCATGTGGGTCTCTGCAAAATATTCTATATTCAGTTATTTTAGGCCTTGATGCCAAAACATAAAACAACCACTACTCTACCTACAGTGTCATGAAGACCAGTATCGTGGAACAATTTAATTGTGCTTTGTAGATTGAAAAGTGGGTCAAAAATATTCAGCACTAAGAAGCTACAAGCCGGTGAATATATTACTCAAGCTTCTGTCAAAATAAAATCTCAACGTACATCGGGGCACGAACATTAAGCCTGTGGATGACAAGGGCAGCACTTTACTACAAACACATTTTATAAAAATGAGAAGAAACTGGGCCTGCACAAACCTAAAGTAACAGTTAGATACTATGTCTCTATGCTGTGAATTAAGGAAACAATTACTAGAGACTAGCCCATCAAACTTAAGGACATATATATTTAAAGGGGTCAAGTTTCTTCAGTACAGACCTAGGGCTTACTACATTGATGGCATGGAAGGCAAAGGTATTCAAGGAGGTTTCTGCAGTAAAGAAATCCAAGTTACTAAGTATCCAAACACATATTCAGTCGAGAAAGTTTTGAAGAGTAAAGGAAATAAAGTGTTAGTATGTTGGCTTGGGTTCGATGTATGACATAACAGTTGGATATGCAAATAGATCATTACATTTAATTAATGTATAGTACTCTTTCATATGTATAAATTAATTAATAAATATATTTTTCAACTGAATTTCATTACAATTATAAATAAGAAATGGTCTTTTATTGGGAATGGTAGGTCTGTGATTACTGTGTACACTAACTTTGAACATGTTATGGCATGTAACTGTATTCGTCATTGTGCCTGCAGGTTGCTGGACTGCCCCTGGTGTCTGATGATCTGGGACATTAAGCTCGAAGATTGGCAACTCTCGCACTTCGCTGCGACCCTTGAGAACATGCTCACCCCTACCCTCCAGGTAGTGGCTCGCTCGCACGTGAAGGCATGCATGTCACTAGGATGACTTGATGGTACCTGTGGTATGTCCTGAGGTGTTGACACATATTTATGAACACTTGAAAGGAGGAGGGTGGGTTTGTAACATACTGGTTGGAGAGTAGGGGGTGCATACTGGGAGACTAGCAAGGAGTAGTCTCTCCTGGGCTCTTAGGGCTTCGGTTAGCAGTAGGAGGTTGAGTGTAATACATGTGTGTGGGACAGCAGCGGCGACGAAATGCTCAACGAACTGTACAATACTGTCATTGCATGGACTTCCCAAGAAACATCAGCCTCTTCACTACCACCACCACCACCACCACCACTGCTGATTCGTCTACATCAGCGCACCTGTGAACATGAGTACGAGGAAACAATGGTTGGATTTATTAAATCAGCTAAGTGGCCTGCTGTCTTCTCCAGGACTCCCCACAAAAAAAGCCAACAATTGAGCATCCTGTGATCGTCGTGGCACCTTTAGTGCCTGTGGTGGAAGAGAGGAGGACGACGATGACGAGAAGGCTCAGTCTTACCTAATGGATAAGGTGAGAGACAGCATGACGACGGTGATGAGGATGAGATAGCTAGTTTATCATGCCTAATCTCAGAATGACTCCAGCATCAAGAGAGGGATTGGTCCCCATTTGGATTTATTGAGGATCCTCGACACAGCAAAGGTACATACCCTTCATTCTATTGAAGGGTCAGCATGAGAGAAGTCGTGTCCAGCGAGCTATATTACAGCATCATGGCTAGAGTTTCAGCTTGTCAAATATTGTTGGTTTCACCACCACTACTTATAATTCGCATCTAAATGTGCTTCTCATGGGTAGCCTCTGAGAAGGGGGTAACATGGCATGTTGAAGAGTGAGCATGTGCAAACTGGAGAGACAGACGTGTATGCAGTTGTGGGGCTGATGTTTAGCTATGTGCGGAGCTGCGTACAAATGGTGATATGTTTACAAGGGTGTAGAGTTTTGTGTATAGGATGAGGGACATTTCCAATGCCTTCAGTGTATATGCTTCTTGTGGTTGGAAGATATGGATGGGAATATGATGATTGTGTCTGTAGTACAAATAGTGGTGCCTGTGGAAACGTATGCGTTGTTGTGTGTGTAGGGAACTATGCTTGTGCCGTACCTGCGGTGCTATATACTGTTCTTGCAGTGCATAGGGAGAAGTTCTTCTGCAGGTTTTACATTGCTTGTATTTTGAGTGTTGGTGCCTGTAGTTCATTTTGTGGTTAATGAGTTTATTTTGTTTATAATGGTGTTCGGTTTTGTAATGATAAATTTTTTTATGTATGGCTTGTGCTTCATGGTGGAATTTTTGTCTGAGATATGAAATGCCTTAGGGGTCTCATTAGTGTATGTAAGTTTTGTTTTGGTGATGGGTGATATGTATGTAGTTTGTTTTTATCTTTTTGGATTTGGTTTTACTCTTTGTAGTTGTGTTCTTAAGGTAAATATAATGGGTGGTATGTATGCTTATACAAGGAGTACTGATGTGATGAATAAAATTGTGGTTTATATAGTTGTTTCATTGGTAGGGAGTAGTTAACTCAGTTGTTAGATGGCAATTATGTTTGTTTCTTAATGTAGACTATAGCTGTAGAAATTGTCTGCTGCCATGCTCTTGTGGATATTGAATGGTATCTTACCTCTTTGCCCTATCTGGTAATATTTCTGTAATGAAAATACAGTAAATGGGGTGGTTGGTATGTTTCGTGATATTTAAGGTTTGAACTATATGACTGCTAGAGTTATGTTGGTGTATACTTGAATTATGGTTGTGGAAGATGTCTGAATGTTCCTAAATTTCAGTTGACGTCAGGATCGCTTATGGTTTGTGAGGCATATAAAGGCATGTTAAGGTGAAACTGATCAGAGAATTTGAGTTGCGTTATGAGTACTGCCAGATATATGATAGATAGAGTGGCATGGTGGTTTGATAATGTATGTCTGTAAATGAATTATAATTTACTATAACAAATTAAAATATAGTGCTGTTTTGAAATTTAATGTAGAAAAATGGGAACAATGATAAATAACTCCATACTGAACATTATGTGGTTGGTTGATGGATCGCATTAGGTCATTCGTGATGGTTTGCCTCAGGTAACTGTAGGCTGGAACTGGTTAGTTAAATGTGGGTCCTGTGATTTTATGTTAATATATAATAAGCGGAAGCGAAGAATACTTTAGTCACAAAATAAAAAATAATGTAAATCCTACTACCCAATGTATGAAAATTATTAGCTATTGTAAAAGTCTGATGTGAGTGGACTGGAGATGATTATTATTTTAAGTTTAATGTAGGATAGCTAAAATATGTAAGTCAAACTTGAGTAAAATTAATTAAACATAGTTTCCACACAACAGAACTAATGATAAATGAAATATGGTGGCTCTCAAGGAGGTTGGAGCATGCAGAATTTGTGTAGTCATGTGTGGAGGATATGAAGATGTGAGGAGATGTGAGGAGAGTGAGGAAGAGCATGTGGAGACTGGTGTGGAGCATGAGGAGCATGTGTGGAGCCATGCTCAGCATAAGTAAATGGGAGTTGAGGCATGTGAGGAGAATGTATAGTTGTGTTAGGAGGACATACAGTTGTGTGAGAAGCTGATTGAGGAGCATGAGGAGTATGCATAGGCTTGTGTAGAGCGTGTGGAGACTGGTGTGGAGCTGACTGTGGAGCATGTGGAGCATGTATAGTTGTGTGAGGAGATGGTTGTGGAGCACTTATAGAATGCACAGTTGTGTGAGGAGATGGTTGTGGAGCACGTATAGAGTGCATAGTTGTGTGTGGAGATGGTTGTGGAATGTGAGGTGAATGCATAGTTGTGTGAGGAGATTGTTGCATAGAGTGCACAGAGTTGTGTGGGTCATACATAGGTTCTGATTTCCATCTACATAAGAAAAGAGAAGTTGGGAGACTTCCTGAATATGTTTACTGGAATGATGTTAACGAAATTGTAGACAGACGTATACAAGTTGCCTCTCAGCAGGCCAGAAATAATTCACATACAAATGAAATATCTAGCATCATCAAAGAATTATGTGAAGACAGATACATAGAATTAGGCCTCAAAAGACTGCTAGTGAGCTTCACAAGCCTGCAAGGAGAAACTGGTCTCGAAGAATAGTGTGGGTGTTTGCTTTGAAGGACTTGTATCAAGCAGACTCGGTTGAAATTATTTCTTATGCTTGCAAGTATATAGTTTACAAGTACATTCTGGCAGTTCTTGACTACTACATTAAATATTCGTGGGCTGTGACCATAAAAACTAAGGGCGGCAGGGATGTAACAAATGCGATGAATGTTGTTTTGCAAGATAAAGGCTCATGCAAGAATCTACATACTGACCTCGGCAAGGAATTGTACAATTTTAATTTCCGAGCCTTGATGAAGCAGTATAAAATTAACCATTATTCAGCCCATAGTGGTCTCAAGACTAGTATTGTGGAACGCTTTAATCGTACTTTGAAGAATGAAATGTGGAAGAAATTCTCAGCTCAAGGAAACTACAGGCGGCTAGGTATTTTATCTCGTCTGGTCTCGAACTATAACAATACAGTACATAGGACCACCAACATGAAGCCTGTGGATGTCAAGGACAACTCTTTACTGCACGCTGTTTATAAAAATAAGAAGAAACTAGACCTGCACATGCATAAAGTGAAGGTTGGAGACTATGTAAGGATATCGCGAGTGAAGGGAACATTTTCTAAAGGCTTCACACCAAACTGGAGCACTGAAATATTTAAAGTGGCCAAGATTCGACACTACGAACCCAGGACCTACTACCTAGAAGATGTGGAAGGTACGGCTATTCGAGGAGGTTTCTACGGCGAAGAAATTCAAGTTACCAAGTATCCAAACACGTATTTAGTCGAGAAGGTTTTGAAGAGTAAAGGAAATAAAGTTCTTGTGCGATGGCTGGGGTTCGATGCAAGCCACGACAGTTGTATTCGTCAATTAGACATTATGTATAAATAATGTGAATTCTTATGTATGAAGGAATAAATTAATATAATTGTGTAAAACTAAATTTCTGTGTTATTATTTAAAAGCAAAAGTTATTTTACTGGTAATGGTATAAAACTGCTACAAGGGTGTTTGGGAGGCAGCCTGTGATGACTGCGCACATGTACTCTGAGCGTGTTGAAACTCGCGGCGATTAGCTGGTCGGAGTAAGGCGAGCAGTTTCGTCATCTCTCCCTCGCGAGGCGCTGGACTGTCCCGTGTGCGGCCGCAGACCTGGTTGAGTCATGCGTAGAGACCTGTCCGGCGTGCGAGCAGGGAGGCTAGCGGGTGTTTACACCTCTACCAGATCATATTGTCTAGTCGAGTGAGCAGGAAATGTTCCGTGCCTTGTTAGAGGAATACACCGAAGCATTTGATGATATAATTCAACTTATAAGGAGGCATATACTCCAGCACCACCACTCATTCTTATTGGGTGCGAACGAAGCAGGTCATCACTTCTTAGATCGGCTACACCAGTGCATCCATCTCTACCATTGCTGTGCAGCGATGAAGAGGACAACACTACAGGGCTACCATGATGGGTGTCTCCAAGGTCGAGGTTCTACCACTTGAGAATGAAGGCAATGAGTACGCTCTGTGTTCCACAATGGGCTCATCCACCATGTGAACCAAGGACCTGGACGAAGTGTGCAATGATAACAAGCATAAAGAGGAGGTGGAAGGTTTGGATGCTAGTGTTGCGAGAGCCCTGTGCTCTGCGGGTTCAGGTTCTGGGCCAGCATGAGGGAATCCTGGAGCTGCAGCACCAGCTACAGGCTCAGCACGTCATGGTGGAGATCCTCCACACCGCCACCGCTCGCTTCCATAGAATACCCATAAAATACAAATTATATGGAGCATATTTAAGGATTTATCTGGCATTACAACTCACAAAACTTAATTCACACTGGACACCTACTTACTGGCAAATATTGAATACTATAGTACAAACAATAATAATTACAAAAAATTACAGGAAATAGTATTCTGATATTTAAACATTGTATTGTGAAGTTCATTTACAGATAAATGACATCAATACATAAATGCATTCATTTGCCTACATTTTTTCGACAAACATTGAATCTCCCTCTCATAATATGGTGGATCACCTGTGGCCCTTATCCTTCTTTGTGGGACAAATTCCACCAACATTTCCTCCAATACTACACTTTCTTCCATAGGCCACGTCTCAAATCCTACTCCTCAAAGAATTTTCAGCTCCCAACCTGTTCCCATGCCCGTATTGCCAAACCACCACCTCTTTGGATTGCTCTACCATGTTCTTCCCCAGTCCTATATCCACAACACGAATGTCATGGTCACAGATTCCATCTAACACAACAGTACTAACCATAACACTCCCAGGCCTAACTAGGATCCTATCTAGCAAGGACCCAACACCCTCGTCATTCCACCTCGTAGGAGTTTCCACTGCCTGTACTAACCCTCTGTTAGCGAACTGTGATGCCATTTTCTGCATCCTAGCACCCACCCCTTTCAAACCTTCAGTCCACTGCTCCCCTGGCATATTTAGATCCCCTGCTACAATGACCAACTGCCTATCCTTAAACATATCGACTCTCTTCCTGACCACCTCAAGTGCCTGTTCCCCCTGTCCTGGTTGCCTATATACTACTAGCAGTGTGATCCTCCTTCCACTCCCGCTTACTTTATAGTCCATAACTTCCACTGCTTAAATACACGTAAATTTGCAACCGCATGCTGTTGACACAAAATGCATTATTACAAACATTTTTTAATAATGAACACACGCATTATGGCGAAAATGTTCCGCATTCTGTTGCCGCATCTTTCGTGGAAAACATTTCGACTTCTTCAAATTTGTCAGAATACAGCAGTAACCAGCACGGCCATTTTACTATCCGCATCATTTCCGCATTTTCTTCGCTCAAAACATGCCATGTTTATTTTAATACAAATGACAATCAAAACAATAAATAGTTTTATGTACCTCATTTTGAATTAAATGAAACGTAATATATTCCATCCTTAAAACTAAAATACAACTCAGACTGCCTATTATAGTTGTGTATATAAATATCACAAGTTAAGTTTCAAGCCAAGGTAATTTTTTGTTCATGTCCAAATTGATCAGTCAGTCGGTGACGGTTGGTACTTATGGTTATTTTGGTATGTACCATGTGGAACGAAGTGCTGTTCTATTATGTTTACTTAGCAACGAGCATTGACCCTACGGTATCTCTTTCTGCAGTACGTTATGTTTCTCAGGCGTGTGCACGATGTAGTTTTCTTGTTGTATAATGTAAACATTATATTAGTAGTGTTTATTTAGTATGTTCGTGTGTAGCGCGTGCATGTGTTTTTTTGTGTACTAGTATACTACAGTTAATTTTGGTTTGTACGTCCTACAGTACTTTTTCTTCCCACTAAGAATGTCAACAGTAGTAATTAAACAACTGTAATTTAGTAACTAAACAACTTTAACCTGAAGAGTTTGTTGACTCTGGAACTAGAATGCACCAGTTGTAGGCCTAGGTAGGTTAAGTATTGTTTACCACTAGTGTGAATGAATGTGAATCAGGACCTATTCAATGTCACACCAGTGTAATCATTTTAAGTTTAAAGTAAATATTTACTAAAATTCATATCTGAAGTAAATTAAAAAATTTAACTGATATATTAAATATAAAAAATCAGTAACAGCCTATGAAGGATCAAAAATTACCTTACCATTGAAAAATCACAACTTAGTATAGAATCTGATACTACCATTGTTTATATTAGTGGTGATGTCATGGCGAAGAGTGGAGAGGCTTCTTAGGTTCAAGGTGGTGAAGGGAGAGTGGGGATGGGGAAGGTTAGGTACCCAGAAGTGATTACAGAGGAAGAGGAAACAACAGTGAGAAGCTTCAGAGAGTTTGGAGGACGATGGAGAGGAGTAGATAGTCAATGATGGTCAGGTCGGTAAGGGAGTGGAATGTGCTGAGGAAGGAGTTGGTGAGAGTTGAGAGAGAGGGGTGGTTCGGGAGGGGTTTGGAAGGAGAGTGAGTGGGGAGATGTTGACTTGGCACAGAGTGATAGTCCGTCTGCAAGAATGTTGATTATTATTATTATTATTATTATTATTATTATTATTATTATTATTATTATTATTATGTGATAGCTATGGCTGAGAGGGAATAGTAGATGCAAGATTAAAGGTGCTTGTGAAAATGTAGTAGATATAATCCTACTCTGTACTGTTGGTCACATGACTGGATCTACTCAGTCGTAGGATGCTAAGCAATCAGTCAAAAATCCGAAGAGTAGTTACTTGGTGGCATTTTTAAATAAAATTAGGAAAAATCAGCAGAATCTCAATTTCAGTCGCCAATCTGCAGACATGTGAACCAGGTTAGATCATTGCATAATAACATTTTGTACTAATACAGTATATGTATAGGTATATCATTACAATTGCATATTAGTATTGTATACTGCACAAAGATGCTGGAGCTAGCGCCTGAAAATTTGCGTAGCAAATTTATTGCATACTAAAAATGTTCTCTAGCACATAATCGCTGCTTTTTGCATTAATCGAGAGTTTACTATGTGTAACTTAATTTGAAAGATATAAAGTGTATTTGTTACACCTAATTATTATTATATAATTTATTCCATACCTGAATTACTTTCTTTGGGGACATTTTCACTTGATAAACTTTTCCAGACTTCTCGTTCAACTAAAATACTATGGTACGACATATTTTCTGTGAAAATGCACTCGACCACCTTACAACATATTTTCTATCTTTTACACATGTGGGAGTCTGTTTACTTCCTACGTGTGCTTTCTTGTGTATTGTCTGCTGGCTGCTGTCTTCCCTTCTCAGCGTGAATCCGACGACGAGATTGAATTGAATATTAAGAGTTCTAGATCTTTATTGCATGACAGTCTTGACTGATTTACTCGCTATCGAGTAGATCCAATGTAGTTTTCATATGCGCGTTAAAGTGTTAGGAAAAGAAGAGGATATGTATTCTATGCTTGACGAGGTCTGTGAGGGAGTGGAATTTAATTTCGGTGGAGTTGAAGGTGAAGAAGGCTGGGAATTTTCGGCAGGACGTGGTATAGTTTGTTCGCAATAAAGTGGGCACTTTTGAAGACCATCTAGAATGGAATGATAACTTAAAAATACTATTTACTGTAACCTGAGGAGTTAACTTGAGAGTACGGTACAATCTACTTCTCGACCATGTCAACTAGTCCTACCGGAGAAAAGTAAACTGTCGCTCTGTTGTCCCTGACAGGGTGTCTGGCAGCTGGGAAAAGTGGGAAATGTACAGAATTTTATTTACAACTGGAATTTTTCATAATTCATGAAAATTCCGGGAATTATCTGTTGAATGTTTTAGCCACTGTAAGCGTAGTGCGTTGTCCCATGTTCTTAAAATCATAGCTTAACCGTGGACCGTTGTGGTGGAACCGCTTTAGCTACTATAACCTCTTCAATTGGTTATATCTGGACCGAACGAGAGTCTTCACCAGTGTTGCCAATCATATCGGAATTTCATTACATGTAGCAGAATTTTGACTGAGCTGAAGTTAGCTCTATTTCAGATCTATTTTTTCTCCCCTACATTCTTGCACTACGACAGCGTAATAAAGGTCAGAGGGGGGGGGGGCGAGGGAGAAAAAGTGATAAATAAAAAAGTTGCACACCCAACGGATAAAAGAAAGGCGCCGAGTATCTAAATACAATAAAGACACAAGAACCTATTCATACTATTCCATGCAAAAACAGTATAAGTCAAACATTTTTTTCTACAAACATCCCACTCAGCGCAAGAAGGAAACAAGTAATTTTTTTCTTCAATGAGCAATAAAATTGATGTAATAAAACCCTGCTTAAAAAATACGAAACAAAAATCATGCAGTCATATGATAGCAGGAAGAACTCAACAAACAAACTTCATTTTATGAAAACTGTTTACAGGTATTTAAAAAATGTATGTACCATGTAAATATTTACATCACAGTAATTCGTGGAAATCATACTTATGAATATGCCAGGAACCCTCCTTTCTAATATCAGTAAATGTAGTACTTATTTTTGCTTAAAAAATGACATATTTGGCAATTTTTTTTGCTATAAGTTAGAAATACAATATGCCGTATTATCTGTCATATCCAGGACCATTCCTATATATCGTCGTAACATTTTCGTTCGAGTAACCCTCGGACATCAAAATAAAATATGTGGTATTTAGAATCTTCCTACATCTTAAAATCTGGATACAATTGGCAATTTTTTTTATATGGAAGGCGAAATGTAACAATATGCCGTATGTTCTATTATATTAAGGATAGTGTTTAGATATTGTGGTAATATTTTCATTCGAGTAACCCTCGGAGATCATACTCAAATATGTGCTAGAAATCTCGTACTTTGTAATATCTGGCTAGATTCAGCTTTTTTTTTAGCTGTGAAGGACGAAATGTAACAATACACAGTATGTCCTGTAACATTAAGGATAATGTCTAGATTTCGTGGTAATATTTTCGTTCGAGTAACCCGGAAGTCATACTCAAATATGTCCTGGAATCACCACTGTTTGTAATATCAGGCTAGATATTGGAATTTTAATTGTTGAAAGACATGTAACAATGTTCCGCATGTTATATCAAATTAACTATCTTGACTAGATATCGTGGTAGTATTAAATGTTTCAGGAACTTCCTAACATGGCAGATGCAGAAAAAAACTCTATGACCACACCAATCATACACACATATTTATTATGACCATAAGATAAATAAGTACCTATACATGTTGCTGCAGATTTAAGTTAGAAAATAAATTTTACGAATGGAAGGAGGATGTTAGGTGTGCTGCGAAGGTTGCTGAAGGAATCCAATATTAGATGAAAGGTAAGATATATGGCCAATGTTAGAACATGCCTCAGAAGAATGAGACCTTTGTGTGGAATTGGAGGTGTAAGAGTTGGAGAAAGGCAGCGAGATTGGTTTAAGGGTAAATGGAATAAGGGGAAGAGGAAGAAACCTTCTTTAGGCCTTCACTGAAGATGAAGGAAATATGGTGCAGTCCTTTGAAAGACAGAAGAAGAGCGGAAAGGTTTGTCAGAATTTAAAGGGTGGTGAATAGAGAAGGAGATTGGGTTGCCCACTAAATACAAGGGAAGAGGAAATGACAGTGAAAATATTTTGATGGTATGAAAAAGAACAGAACAAGGTAGACATTCTATGCTTGTTAGGATGGTGAGAGTAGCTGGGTAGTTCATGAAGTGCTTGAGTATGTGGAGAGAACCTGTCACTGGGCAGGAACAAAGTTGTGAGCATTAGATTATTGTTGTTGTAAAACACAAATGAAATTAAAACTAATTTTGCAAGACCTTTTAATTCAGTGCCAAAATTTGTTACAGTTGTTAAGAAAGTAGAGTCGCGGTAATGCAGCCTTTGGTGATCAGGTCTTCTGAATGCTCCAATCTTACCTTTTAAAAGGTCTATTTATTGTTCATACATTAAAATATAGTAAGAGTTTAATTGGTCATCTTGTGCTTTCGAAGCCTAAAAGAGTAGAAGCGGTAAAGATGACAAAGCACTCACATCGCGTGTCCCCCGTGCCTCTAGGCACAAAACACATAATTGGCGTGTAGTCTTCTCGTCAACTCCCCTCTATGAGACATTCAGTGGTAACCATATCAAGTCATGATGTAATTTTTTAGATTAAAGTTATTTGGTACCTCCTATACCTTTCAAAATATTCTAAACCATGAGTGTCGTACCTAACAAGAACCACTAGAACACGTATTTTTGACAGTGATGAAAAAATATGCTTTGCAGATTAATGGAGGATTTGTAAAAGGTATGCATATGTATGGCATTTTTTTAACGCTATTTCTTAGTAAACATCCCTTAGGCCGGTGTCACACTATGTTTCTACCGCTGCGGTAGAACCGGAACGGTTAAACGGGATGGGCATAACACATTGTTGTAAATGTGAGGTGTTACTTGTGCGGCGCTGCCGCAATGACCAGAAGTTGCTGCAGCATGCTGCGGCAACGCGGCAAGACTGGACAGCCAAAACCAAGCGACAACACACACAGTCTATTGTGTGTGGTCACACTGTGCAGTAGAACCGGAAGGGCTGACCGTTTTATTGTTTGGTGTTGCCATGTTCGACGTGGATAAATTTATTGTGTGCATTCAAGAGAGGCCATCACTCTGGGAAATCCAGTCGAAAGAGTATTCGGACAGAAATTGCCGAGAAAAATCATAAATGGAAATTGGCTTATTAATGTACGAGTGTTTCATAGAGATGGACATAGCGGAAAGAAATGATAAATGTAAGGGAGACATAATTTGTGTTTGGGGCGACAATTTTTATTTCTGGCATGTAAAAGTATTTCGATGAGTAAAATGTACAATTGGACTCGAATTATGTATGCATTATACCACCGAACAAATAGCATATAGCATACACATTATTCCTAATAGTAGCAGTGAAAATACAATTGTTGCAGTAGACATTCCATATTCGCTAAAAGATTTGGTCTACACTATATTTTGTCTGTGTAGTATTTTACAAAAATGCTGTTCTTAAAGTGTAACAATGAATATTTCATTAAGTACACAGAAAAATGTCTCCAGTTATTGCAACAAACAAAATTACTGTTCAGTCATTACTTTGAAAGTTTATTTTGTTTGTGAAACAGTAATCTTTGCAATGTTCCTGCAACCAAAATTTGTTTTATGCTAAAGAGAAAAGGAATAACAACAATATTAGGGTTAATACAACATAATTTCAAGAACAGTTCGTGTACAGGTTACATCAACTTATCTTTGAACAAAAAAACTTTGCAAACAAAATGTATTTATGTGAAAACGTTTCTAGTTTCATTCACTTGTCATCAGTTGAATGTAATGATAACATTACATGCTTAGGAATCAAAATAATATATTTATTCATGAAGGAATTCATTATTGTAAAGCTAAATAAAAAAAATGTATTCATAGTGTTTTGCATTAACTGTTAATTTTTGTAATAATTACATGAAGCATTTCAAACTAACATTACAGGGCCATAGTTCCTACCTACATTAATGTGCTACACTAGTGCATGCCTGGGGAGGGGGGGGGGAGCAGGTGGGG
>PNEQ01088677.1:72019-127555 GCA_003012365.1 Medauroidea extradentata | reverse complement strand
CAGGCCTTCTCGTTTCCGTCTTCCAGGAAATATGTTGGGCGAACCCTAGCCTGGCATTACCTCTTACTGGCCAACTGGGAGAAGAATTGTACGACGTGGAGTACTACGTTTCCCTTGATACCAATATTCTTTTATAATTTCGAAACTCAGGAGAGTTTTCGAAATTTTTTTCTTCACGATGGAGACTTCAACGGTAAGCTGTCCCAGCCCTCCCGTAACGACAAGAAAAAAATTCCAAACCATGAAATAGTTTCAGAAATTGTGGACAACTCTGCTTAAATTTAAATTTTGAGGATTATAATTTTTTTAAAGTAGTGCAAAAATTTTAACCACACGAATACTCTGGATAAGATGTCTCAAGCTGAATCCTCACAATTTTTGCAGTATTTCTTAAAAACGAAGAGAAGAATTACTCTAAATTATATTGCCACAAAGTAAAGAAGTTTGAAAGAAACGTTACCCTACCATTTTAACTAATATTGTAGAGGAAATAATAAGTTTTTATTTTTCTTTGACTTATCACACTGAACTAACATCCAACATTTAATTTTCAATTATATTCTAATACAAATTCACAATCTAGTAAGAGTCTAGGAAAGCAAATATTTAATTAGTACTCAAATTTGTTTTCCATTTCTTAAGTTATAATCTCTCATAAATGCAACGTCACTGATTTTTTTTTTACAATAATGCGTTACGGAATCTTATTGATGATCCAATTTATGTTTCTTTATGAGCCCTACTAATATTCTTTTAAGGTTATATGTAATAAATTTGGTTCTTTTCACACCACTTGTTTTCTCCTAGTTTATCATAATTGTTTCAATTAATTTTATTTTACCAAGTCGTACAACCCAGGGCTCATACACTAGTAAAATAATTGGTAAACTATATCTGCCCAAGTTAAAGTTTTTATTTCTAGATATTACAGTGTCATAATTTACTAAATTTTCTGGTAACATTGTGCAAGTTAATACTAAACTAATACACTTATGCTTACACATCCGAATGTTATGTTTACATCAGCATGCACTTTCTATAATTGTAAACACTTACTTAATTTTAAACTGCACCAACACCACCAAGTACGTCAGAATGGCGCTAAGTACAGACAGTACCATACGGTTAGAAACAAAGAAGTATCCGTGTACTTCGAACTGAAATTTGTGAATGTCAGTTTGCTGCAGGAACTGATGAATAAAATATGATACTTCACTATTGGGTCTAGTTCGCAGAGCCATCTTCGCCAGCTGAAATCTGATGCTTCCTCTCTGCAGGGTGACAGCATTACACCAGTAAACAATTAGAAGTATACGACAGAAGTCAGCTAATATAAAATATAACATTAGAGGTCCAAAAAATCTTGACGTCGTAACAGTACTGTACGCTCTGTAAACTACCACCTCAGCCAGGCGACCAGTAATATTAATAATGTAATACGACATATTCAACAATATCTGTGTCTGGAACTGAGAATTGATCTTGCGAGCGATGTCAGACAGTTCACCATATTTTGCCATCAAGTGAGAGAGAAAGGAAGACATATATACTTCTTGGACATTGAACACTGATTCAGACAAATCCTGCACAATAATGCATAACCTTTGCTTCAGTAGGTACTGTAGCGTAGTTTGTTCAAACAAGCTTGTCCATCGAAACACATGAAATATATAAGCAATAGTGACAGGTGAGACGAGTTTCCGCCAGTTCTCTTCAACGATGATATTATACGAAAGGAATGGGATCAAAGTGACAAATACAATGCAAGATGTTTGTATCAACAGGGAGAAGAATGTTTTCCTGTACAGTGAGATCCTCTCCCGAACATACCCGTCGTCAAACTCTTGGAAACTGACGAGAATGTCACTTGCTCGTCGCCATCTGTAGACCAAAGCTAATGAAATAAAAATGAAATCATTTGCATTCATTGTAACTGTGTTCAGTAATTTGAATATTCGATCAGAATCTGCGGTCACGTGTGCATTTATTGAGAATATCGTGTGTTTCGCCCCTGCAATTCCAGTAAGGAATAGCAAAGAGTACAGGAACCACAGTGGAGACAGCTGGTACTTGTCACGAAGATCTTCAGTCACAAGTCTAACTGGAGCTATTCCAAGTATCTTACTCAAGTAATACAGTGGTGTAACAGCGGCGTGTAGGCTGTTTATTGGACGTAAGATCTTCATCCTGAACGCACTGCAGCAACTAGCAACTCACTACAAGAAGAGCAGACATTGGTATTGTAGTCGACACACACGAGTATCGAACTGCTTTAACTATTCATCACGGAACTGCAAACCCTTCTGAGAGACAAGACAGTTGTTCAAATGTTCGATAAAGCCTCTTCTCGTTATCTGCAACGTTTCAGCACGTGTTATCATTATTATTTCATTAACACGGTACATGAGTTTGGTGACACGTTTTCGTGTCAAAGGGCTTGTAAACGTTACGTAATCATTTTGTAGGGGGAGAGTAGCCTAAGTCTTACCAGTTTTTACAATTTTACATTTATTTTTAGATAAATTTGCAATCTACAGCTACAATAATGAAATAGTACAAAGCAGCATATATACACGCATAAAAATTTGCATTAACATGCCCAGTTAGTAGAAATAGCAATTCACAAAAACAATACTTAGTGAAAGACTGCAATCGGTACGATATAGGAAATCAGTATTCTAATTCGTATCGCAAATATCGTAAATTGTACCACTACAGATATATATATATATATATATATATATATATATATATATATATATATATAATAATGCTTGCATACTGAACGAAACCGATCGTCTTGAACAACGTCAATGGATACATTGGATGCGTTTGAAGTAGTCGATACATTGTCGCCTGGAGTTTTTCTTGAACGCTAGTTTGCGCATGAAGAACGTCCCTTCCCTTTTGTATATTATTTACTGTCTACTTTGTCTGGTAGTGTTCCTTCTTCTATCGCTTGCAACTATCAAATAACGTTTGCACGGATTGCTTGTCAGTACAAAAGGACATTGAGCTCCCTGACTGGCTAGTTTGGACACATGTTTCGAGCATGTTGTAATCGTAGGAACAGTTTCAATTAAAATACTCTACTTCGAGACCATCTACTGCTGATTATCATAAAGCCTAATTAAGTCTCCTTCAGTACCGGTTCGATCGCTGATGATTTCTGTAGGCTTGCTAGAAGGCAAATCAGTCTCATTTTCGTTGTAGTGGTAGTCGGTATCGTCTATAATTGCAGCTACTAAAATGTCTTAATCATTAAAAACATTACAGTCTACAAACCACATTCCACGAATACGAGATCCGTCCATTACTTTCTGGATAGCTGCTACCCTCATATAGACCTCTGCTAGTAGTTGGGTGACCTGAAACTGAGTGACACTCAAGCCAGGATTTGTTCGAAGCCAGTTTTCAACTGTCTAATGGCTTTAAGAGAGACATGTCCAGAGGCTGGAGCCGATGAGTTTTGTGGGCAGGCAACTGCAACATTAGGATGCCATTGGCTCGTACATATTCTAGAGCTTCTAATGTGTCGAATGACCAACTACATGTAAGAGAACTTTGCTGTCGGTGTTTGGTTTGATGACGGCAATATAGTGTTGCAGTCATTTTCCAAAAGATCACAGTTAATGTACCCTGTTTCCGATATGTCAACAATACATCCAAGAGGGGCAGTAAACTGCAGCTCATTCACCATTTTCATGCCTGCTCTACCCATGCATCCACTACTCACGACCGTGTGTATTATTGTTAGTGTAGTGAAAGCACTTAGTGCCAGTCTGACATGGCTCGAACCTGACGAGCAGTTACAGCTGATCTTATGTTTGTTTGTAAGTGTTTTGTTTCAGTTATCTTCTGGGAAATGGAATGGCGAGTAGCCTTAAGGATGTTCAAGTGGAGAATAATCGTAATTTTCTATTGAAATGAAATAGCGTTAGCTTTTTAGTCGTAATCTGGAAGTACATTTTCCTCTTTCAAAAAATTGCTCAGCTAGTTTTCCCATAAAGGCAGTTCAAAGTCAAAATTTGCATGTTTTTCATTCTTATAAGCCGTAACAACCAGTGAACATAATAAAATGAAAAAATTATCTCTAAAACAAACTACTTTTCACGGGCTATTGCTTGACATGTTTTTATTTCCATTTAAAAATAACTTTGTATTTAAAATAATTCCGAAATTGAAATTTATTTTTAATTATAGACTTTTTTTAAATACGAAAATATTTCGCTATCGATATTTAAAATGTGTCACGCATTGGCCCGTGACATAAAGTTTAAGAGTGAATTTTTTCGTTTAATTATATTCGTTGGTTTTAGCAGCTTATAAGAACAAAAAAAAAAAAAAAAAAAATATATGCAAATTTTGACTTTGCAATGCCATTATGTGAACTGGCTGAGCTATTTGTTTTAGTATAAGGAAAACGTTCGTCTTGTTAACGTCCAAAAAATTGACACTATTTCATACACATATAAAGTTTCTATTTTTCCTCACCTGATCCCCCTTAATATTTCGCCCTTCTACAAGGCGCAGTGTCATAGGCCTACAGCATCTTTGGTTCTGTCCATGTTCCGTCGTTTCTGTTGTATTCTCAGAAATATTATTTTTAAGCATCTATAGAAGCAGATATAAATAAACTGTTTGCCAGTTTTTTTACTTATTTTTACCATGTCGGCTTCTTTCCTCGAGTTAGCAAATACTACGGTTTCAGGTGATTATGAAACTAAAGAAATTTTTCTTAGTTGTTTCATTATTATAAATCGTATAATGTCTTGTCAAAAAAAAGCTATGACGGCAAACACTATTTGAAACATAACCAGCAACTAGATTTGTTCTATACGCTCCCTATTAAAATAAAACAATAACAATTATTACAAAAGCAGTAAAACAGGGTAGTGTGGCATTAAAACGCAGCTCCAAATCTAAACCAAAGAAACTAAACGCTGTCTTCCCCTCTCTCTAATATATTTTTTCACTAAATCGCTAGCAAAAAAAAAACCTGAACCTTTCTCTGTTTCAGTAGGTATGTATTTAAATAATTGTGATGTCTGAGTGATTATATGCCTTTCTCCTTTCTATGGAGAACGGTTCTGTGAGGTCCGTGCTGTTTTTTTTCCTTTTTTATTCCTAAATATTTGTTAAGCTACAGGTATGCTCAGGAGTGTAGCCCATTGCCTCAAACACGGCCATTATTACTAATTACGTCTCTGTGACGTCAAATTGCAGAAATGGCCTACTTCCATTATTTCACCAAACATCAAGTGCCCTTAGAGCCGGGATATTTTGTTTGTTTACTATTGTATTCACGTCGTCTCTTGTGGTTAATATAAACGTCATTTGTTAGTTATCTGCATCTCCATTACGCAGATTACCGAACGTAAACGTTTAATTTTTCTTTTTTCGTTGGGAGCAAATTGATTTATTTAGTTTCAGTTTATTTAATTTAGAGGGTTTACTAACGTTCCCCTATTTTATGCTCTTTGGCTTAATAAGGTACGTTTCACAAAATATCTTTACCTAATTTAACGACACACACATACATGTCAATGCTGCGAATCGAATCCAGGATCGCGCACACCGTAGGTCGGAATGCTACCGATAGATAATTTAAAGAGGCCAAGTTTAAATTAAATGAACATTAAAAATACTCACTTCATTGCCACGATAAAATAAAATAGAGAATTATCTCAACATGATTCCTAAAAGGATTAACTGCAAAATAATATTCGTACAGCAAAAAATGTGACTACAACAATAAAGTGAACACAATGAAATCAGTCTTATCAACATTAGTTATTAGAAAACACGTTTGATTGCTATAGCAATCATTTTATTTTTTGAGTTCTATGATACATATGCACTGTGTTCATTACTTACATCGATATGTTTACGTTAATAAAAGGAGAAATGTTCACGCTAATTAAAATATTTGGAAGTAAAACCTACGTATCACTAACAGCTGAACGATATTGTAGACTCTAGTAAGTGAAGTAATTGGGGAATATTAAGGCAGAATAATCGGATATTCCTTAAAAAGTCTACCGGGTAACTAAAACTTCCTTAACGTTTCCTTCGTGGAAAAAAAAGGACAACCACGAAGAGACTTGAACCCGGATCGCCGTGGTGGGAGACAAATTGTCTGACAACCACACCACTTCGTCCTCCTGTGTTCACTACAAATATGTGAGTTGTTTACTACTGAGCTTCTGTAACTGCTTGTGTTCTAGTCGGTGTGTTGAATGACACACTCACACAGGCTAGTCAAGAGTAGCTGTGGTCGACTCCAACATAGGATAACAAAGAATGACGAAAGGCGCCAAACCACGCAATTTCGTCAATTTAAAACGCCGAGCCCGCCCGCCTTCCTCCGTTTTTTTTTTGCTAAGCTTGTTGTTACTAATGAACTTACGCCTTACAGTTAAATGTCGAGTCTAAAATTAATTCATAGCATCTAACAATGCTGTGATGTAAATTAAATATATTATATTACAATTATGTGAAAACGATATGATACCGAAATGAGCAACAATCATAATTGTTTACTCTTACACAACATATTGTATCTCAATGAAGGTTCGGTAATCTGATATACATATTGAATAATTTTTAAAATTACATAAATAAGTAAAACCAAACATTTTTTATTTCATTAAAATGAGATATCAACAAGTAGGTTTATTACATGGAATACCTGCGTCAAATTTAAATTCTTGACAAAATTGTGGACCGTAATGCACTCTTAATATTGTCCGTAAATTCCCGGAAATATTTTCAGAGAAGTACTGTAATTTTACGGAAGTGGCTTCCGTAATATTTTATTTACGGAAATTTGTCCGTATTGCCAGTTTACGGAAGTTTGACCGTAACTTTCCATAAATTCATGAAAATATGTTTCTACAATTTTAAAGCGTATTTTACTGTGTTTCTTAAATAAAAAAAGGTAGTATTAATAATCACTATGAATCCTGGATGTCAAATACAGAAGTTGTCTCTTATAATGTTATCTTACCACTGCATGGAATGCATTAACTCAAAAATTGTCACTGTGGTTCAATGGTTAGAGATTCTGTCTGGCAATTACAAGGACGTCAATTCGAATCCCAGCAGCTTCGAGAAATGTTTCAGGTTACTAAATAGTGCGTTAGAATCTAGATAACACATAGCTAATAAGAAAATGTAGTATTTCTAGAAAATGGAGTGCTAGTAGGTTACAGAAATTTAATTTTTTTGCGGAAAACGGATTGTCCGTTATTTTACGGAGGGTTCCATTATAAAGAAAAACTGAGTGTCCGTTACTTCACGAAGATTTCTGGATAATTTTTTGCCAGTACTTTTCCGTAATTTCACGGAACTTTTTTCTAACAGTGTGAAATGAAACATGTTATTACTAGTGTTGTTATAACCTATTTGAAGTCTGGTTAAACATTTAATGTAAACATAAAGTATAAAAATATTGCAGTGCATGTTAGTTGTACATGTAGTCTTTGATAGCAAAAAAAAAAAAAAAAAGTTTATATGACTTTGGTTGTGTATATAAAAGTGAATAAAATTTATTTTTTTTTCACGTTAGGCAAAATTTGTAAACACATTATCAGAGTTGTCAATTTGAATATGAAATGACGTTGGGCGACCAGGCTTTGCAAGAAAAAGCGCCTACACTTTAAATGTTATGTTTCCGTAAGAGTTTCGAAGCTTCACTCTTATGTCTGGTTCGCAGAGCCATCTTCGCTAGCTGAACTCTGATACAATCTCTCTGCACGGTGACAACATTGCACGAATAAACAATAATAATAATAATAATAATAATACGGCAGACGTTAACTATTCCGTGTACTTAAAAACCGGACAAACATTCGCTATCTTTTTCTTGAAAATCTGGTTAACAGAGTCACATTTCAATGTTCCATGATTTTAAGTGATTGTTATCTTAGACGATGCTACATCCATAAATACTTCCCTTAGCCAACTTACGTAGATCGTTCAGTCTAGTTGCAAATCATGATATATGACATTTTAAGCCATCAAAATAAGGTAAAACCGAATTTTTCATGACGGAATTGACTGTGGAAAATGTTACGTTATGAAATGCTCCCTTACCATCGTAGAAGACAAAAATAGCTTTCACTTTCCAGATCAGGTAAGTAACTTGACAAAATACTTGAGCATAGCTTTGCACTAGGAAAACATGATAGTTAAAAAATAAGCAGTAGCGGCTCGCAATGGACGCTTTTGACGCGCTGCCTAACCTAAGGGTTATCAATATTATCAGTTTGCGTTGACAATTTTCAGTGCGATCTATTTTTCTTCCATTCCGATGTTTTATAGATTCCTAAATATAAATACTGTTTCTTTTGTCGGTGTTGCGTTGACGGACGAGCGCCTCCATAACATGCATATAAAACACACCATTGGCTCGTTTGACACTGCGATCCTGTAGCGTAGGATTAGGAAGAGGAAACAGTGTGATGTGGATGGTTTTTGAAAGAAACTGTTGCAATAAACTGTACGGGCATTGTATATGTTCACACTTGCACCTTGTGTCGTGATTAATCTGCCGTCGGTGTTTATTTTACTACAAAAAAAATCAATCCTGCAAACAATATTGTTTCCATTATTAGAGAAACTCTATCTAATCGATGTAATGACGATGACTAGTGGAAATTCGCTGTACTGAAGGAAATATGTATCCGCTTGATATATAACCATTAGGTGAGTGAACTGCTAATTTAAATTGTATCGTTATAGGTAATCTTAATAAAATTTGGCGAACGTTTTCATCGGCATGTGAAATATCGCTAAAGTGTGAGACAAACATTCGTATGTATAAAACAGGTGTTTATATTTTGTTTCTCCTGCTTTATTACGATCAGGCCTAGGGTGTGTTCAGGCGACGCTGACGAATAAATATTCGCGTCGGTGCGTACATACCTATATGACGGCTTTGTACGGCGAGAAATTGTGGAGGAGTTTTCAAAACAGTTCTATAGAATTGAAATTAAGCATTAATAAATATAATTTTTCACTTTTATATAAAATTCAAGTACTGAATATTTGGTGTGGGACAAACACCGACTAGTGACCAATGAGCTCTTATAGTTTTGAAAAGTGTGTTTACTTAATTGACTGGGTTACGGCGTCAAAGAACTAGGACTACTCGGCTCCCGCCAAGGCAATTCCAGTTCGAGTCCAGACGGACTCGTCCACGACTCTTCACATATGGGAAACCTAGAGGATGTTGTAAACTGGCAGGTTTTCTAGGAATCTCTCGTTTTCCCTTAATTTCTCATTCCATTACACATTCCATGTCGTTCTTCAGGGTATGCAGATACCAACAGGCGCGCAGCCAGAAGTCTGCACTCGGGGTACGATACCCTGCAATTGGGTACCCTTTCTGTACGATATTTATGTATATATATATACCTAATATAAATAATATTTTATATTACTGTGGATTGTAATGCAACTTACGATTCTCTTCGTGTTAACATTTTAATGTTTTAGAATGAACAAATCACCGAGTTTGATATAGCTATCTTTGTTAAATTATTTATTCAGTCAAATTTTATCGTACAATATATTTACATTTGTACCAGCCGTAAATTTGCGATCAGATACTAAAACTGCTTACAAAGTACAATTTTGCACCCAGAAATAAAAATTTCTCCTTCCGGGGGATGTCCTTTGAACCATCACTTGGGGGAGGGGGATAATAATGGATGTACCTTCATTCAAATACTCTGCAGTTTCACCGACTTTAATACCCACGAGCCGCCACTGAAAATAAGTAAAACTATTATCTGCTGATTGTCCAACATGAACTGTTTACTCTTCAAATGGTACTATCTTGTAATTCAAGAAGTCATGCAATGGACGACTTGAAGTACACGCCCCCTGACGTCACACCGCAGGGGAAATACTGTGGGAAACAATGCTTGTTTACAAACATGCTGATTTGTTAGTTGGTAATTGCAGAAAGCAAAAATGTTGCGCATTCATAGATTTGCACGCGAGGGTAAAAAATATTAGTTTCAGTTTCATGGTTAAGATACGCAAATACATAAGATCAATGTTTACCTGAAAAAGCGGCAAATTCCAAACAAATAATCAATTTTTCTTGACGTACATCTCATCCGAGACTTGTGAAGCCAAACAGCTAAATGAAGGTTATGATCGGTTGCGGTATCCATCGAGATAGGAATTGTATCCCACATCTGACTGAAACTTCGCCTCTTTTCAAGTCGTCCATTGAGTGAGTAGTAGATAAGAGCGCAAATTAACACGTTTATTTGCAAGGTGCTTTTAATTATATGTGAAAATTTCCTACAATTGTGAACCGATAAAAACACAACTACTAAAATTTTCTCACGACAGGAAAGATATATGTCATTTGGATTAGTTAAAAATAGAACATCACAGCATAAATGTGTTAGTATATTTTCACAGTGTACACCAGGTAATACATTTTCAAGCAAATGTTTCAAGAATATTTTTTCAACAAAAAAAATAGTAAAAGAAAATTAAAATAAAAGTAAGTACATTAGGTTAACATAGCTAAGAAGTTAACGAAAAATATTAATTACATACAATAAAATAAATAACATTAAACTTCAAATATACTTTTCTGTGGCCAAATGCTATAGAAATGCCCCTCCTGCTGTCAAATTAATATTTACCTGTTAAATGTTAATTGTCAGCATAATAAATACGTAACAATACATTAACACTGAAAATATCAACAAATACACGTGGTCTTTCATAAACAAACATTAATAGTAACTTATGAATTCGAAATAGTTCATCTGATACCTTCTCTTTTTAAAATCTAAAATCTTTGGTATCATCAAATGATAATATCCTGAAAAAGAAAAAAATAACATAACACTGCATTAAATATCAAATTTCACATAGTAATTATTCATCTCAAGTTCATAAAACAATCCTGAAAAAGAAAACATATACACTCATTACAATCTCTGAAAATTTTCTTTTCATCATGTTTGTCACACTGCATGACCATAATACTGTGCGTGTTTGATTTCACTAATCCTGGATATCTTCCTGCGTCGTCACAGTGTCACGCGCCATTTTCGCTGTCTCGAAGTTCTTGTCCCGCCGGTGTCGTGTTTCACTGGATTACGTACATGGTTCCTTCGTATCGGCACCGAACACTGGATACTACTGTTCTACAACGTTTATTGCACTCAGAAATGTGAAAAAAAAAACACTTGCGAACGAATATAAGTAAGTCTTTAACTCGTGTAAAAGTTTTATGCAAACAGTTTACTGCACTCGCCGGTACACTAAGATAAAAGCGTGTGTGTTGGTGTACGCAGTGTCCACATAAATAACTCTTTATATTTTAATTCAAATCAAAGTTTTTTTTTGCAACATAGTTTCTCAGTTCGTTACGTAAATTAAAGCAATAATATCACTGCTAGTTTTGTTTCTCAAGATTCGTTAATCTTAACAATATCACTTGTACTTATGTTTCCACAAAAATTTTCACTGGTCGTGGGAATGTTAAAGTGTCTTTATATCAATATGTTTTAAATTACTTCATTTAACATATCAAGTAAACATCAAAAACAGTTTATTACATCGTTATTATTCATAATGCTCCACTTGCATTCAAAATAATATTTAAAGGAATAGTACTAATTAATACTAACGTATTTTTGATAATAAACATTTTGCCATCAAATAATCATTCAATATAATATAGAATCATAATTATTTCTTTCATCAGAGTAAATAGCGATGTTTAGATCCTAGTAACGATATCTAATGGAAGGTAGGTGAGAGCGTTTTGGTCGGCTCAAATCCCTAATCAACATGTCAAATAAAAGAAGAAATCAACGTTGTTCCTGTCTCAATTAAACGTCATCGTCGTTCTCCATAACACTTAACATCAATACATATCATAACATCGAAAACATATTTACAACATAATACTTCATGAAGAATCTTCACAACTATTCTCTAAACATGAGTGATACACATACTACATACAAATGTTTACAACAAATTGCGTGTGAGTGAGAGAGATGTGCACAAAGACGAGTTATCAATCATCAAATAAATCAAATAAGTGTCCATTATCAAGAAATAAAGTGTTCCCTTTTTATTTTATTTATTTTAAATCAACATACCATATCTAAATTATCCCTTGCTACACAAAATAATTATACAATGTAAGTCACACTTCCAAAGTAGGTGATTTCCACAGATACAAAGTGTTTGTATGTGTTGCTACGGTGTTTAGCAATGAGTTCCTGTCCTCTTTAAATAACTTATGTTTGTGTTGCGTGCGTAGGCCGGTTAATTGCGATAGTGCTAGGGCTGTGGTTTTACTGTGTCTCTTCAACATAATTACTGCGTAATTGTTACTGTGTTAAAATCAAGTTAGTGCAGTTCAGCGTAAATGAGTCTTTAGTAGTGCTCAAATCTCATTCATCTATAGGAGATTATCTTGCCATAACTCGTATCCATTTACATAAATATCAGTCTTCAAGATATAGGTATTACAGCTTAGTCAGTTCATGACTGGTGTTGTCGAACATTAGAGTGCGAAACCCAAAAATATGACGACATAAAGTTGAGTAGGTACTCTGCCTTCCTTCGACTCAAAAACATCTGGCTAACAGCTCAGGAAACTTGCGTCTCATGTGTACTTAAGAACTCGTCATAACCCATAGTAATAATAATAGTAATCACTCTTGATATTCGTAACAACATTGGCACTCGCTTATAAACTGTACACTCGACCTTCTTAATCCTTAATAATCTTGTCTCCTTAGAATATCTACTGTAGACATAATCTCAATTTACACTACTTTTCTGGATTTTTCTAGGGCTTCAACTGGGTGATGTTAAACATGCCTGCTAAGTCACCTTGCTTATCAACTAACACATAGCAATTCTCTTTAATAATATAATATCTGACACAATGTAAGGACCTGAAAACAATAAACATAGCTTTTTCGTGATGTGCTCCCAATATGCACTGATATAACTCGTATGTTTCAACACGTAGTCACCAACTTTCAGTGTGTTTAACTTATATAACTTCTGATGTCTCTTCCTGCTTTCTGCTGCAATGTACAGTCTTCTCTTGACTAAATTTATTATCTCTTCTTTAGACAACTTTCACTCAATGATTCCCAGTTTAACGACTTGGTGGTCGACTTCAGATCTGGTAATAGTCTCGTTGCAATTGTGTCTGTTCTCTCCCCCGTTAGCACTTCATAGGGCGTTAATCCTATTGATAGTTGCACTGTGTGGTTCATGACGAACTCAGTCAGGGGAATTTTGTCTCTCCAGGACTGTTGAGAATTATGACAGTACATTCTTAACACTGTTCCTAATATTTTCATTCTTCTTTCCACAGGGTTGGTTTGTGGTTGTCTGACTGAGGCTGTAGTGGGGATGATATTCCAATTCTTTAATCCTTCCTGCCACACATTGCTGGTAAATTGGCTTCCCTGGTCTAACAGTATGCACTTAGGTCTACCCACTTCTTCAATAAATAACTTTATTTTAGCTAATAAAACTTTAGCTTTAGCACAGACTATTGGGTACAATTTTGTAAGTTTTGAGAATAAACCTAGCATGACAAATACATACTGTACACCTGCTTTAGACTTAGGTAGGGGTCCGAATAAATCTATTGATACCATATCCAGCAGTTTTTCAGGAATAATATCTTGATAAGGTCCTTGCAAATTTTTTTGGGCATGTTTGCTTTTCTGACATAGGTTACATGTGGTGACAACATTCTTCACTGTGTTCTGCATATTATTCCAATACATTTCCCTCTTCAATGCTAAGTAGAGTTTGTTAGTTCGTACATGGCCTAGAGCTTAATGCATCTCGCTTATTACATCCTTGGCTATAGATTCAGGAATAACTGGTTTCCAAAAGTTTTCAAAATCACTGGTGTTCCTACTGTGGTAGAATAGAATACATTCTTCCGATAAGCAAAATGTTTGATGTAGTTTGTGCTCAGGTGATAACTGAACTAATTTTGATATTACATCCCGAGTAGGCTTGTCTTCCTGCTGTTTTGTTTTCAGGTCTTTGAGTATGGATTTCAGCTTCTCGTTACTCTTGCCGCTAACTATAGTGTGTTCTGCAACTAGAAATTCCTTCGAATTCTTCTTGGTTGAAATATTTTCTATTTCTGCACCTGGAATTCTGCTCAGATAATCTGCTGCGACATTATCAGATCTTGATATACTGGATTTCAATATCATATTCCTCTAGCAGTATACACCATCTTGTTAGACGATTGCCAAAGGTTTTTCCCAACTTCAAACAGGTTATTGCTTGGTGATCAGTCATTAGTTTAATTTTTTCGCCCAATAGTAAATCTCTAAATTTTGTAAGTGCCCATAGTTAAATGCAAGATATTTGGTGCCGAAAATAAGCTTTAAATAACTGTCTCCACGACGAAAAATTAAAGTTCAAAACCAAAATTATTATTCTCCTTTACACTAAAACACTTAAATATCCTCTCAGATGGATCGGCGTCATACCAATCAGCGTCCTGCTGCAAATGGCGTCATCAAAACGTCCCGCCACGTCTGATCTTGTGAAAGTAAACACTTGACAAATATGAACAAATGACATACGAATACAATTTCTTTAAAAAAAGACCGTACGCTAACTAAAATTGAAAATAGTTATTTAACACCGTACGCTAACTAAAATTGAAAATAGTTATTTAATTCTGAACTGCACCAACACAACCAAGTACGTTAGTATGGCGCTAAGTAGAGGGAGAAGTGTGCGATTAGAAAGAGAGAAGTATCCGTGTACTTGAAACTGAAGCTTGTGAATGTCGGTTTGCTGCAGGAACTGATGAATGAGTCCCGATACATCACTCATGTTTCTGGTTCGCAGAGCCATCTTGGCCAGCTGAACTCTGATACTTCCTCTCTGCACTACGACAACATTACACCAGTAAACAACAAGAAAAATACGACAGAAGTCAGAAAGAGTGTAATACAAAGTCAAAAATTCTAACAATCTAGACATCGTGACATTTCTGTCTGCTCTGACAACAATCACCTCAGCCAGGCGACCAGTAATGTTAATAATGAGATACGATATATTCAACAATATCTGTGTCTGGAACTGATAGTAGATCTTGCGAGCGATGTCAGACAACTCATCGTATTTTGTCATCAAGTGAGAAAGAAGACGACAAATGTGTACTTCTTGAACATTGAACACAGATTCAGACAGATCCTGCACAATAATACATAGCCTTTGCTTCAGTAGGTACTGTAGCGTAGTTAGTTCCAACAAGCTTGTCCATCGAAACACATGAAATATATAAGCAATTGTAACAGAAGGGACCAGATTGTACCAATTATCATCAGAAATTATAGTATAGAAAATGAACGGGAAGGAAGTGACAATGAGAATGCAAGATGTTTGTATCAACAGCAAGAAGAATGTTTTCCTATACAGAGAGTTCTTCTCCCGAACATACCCGTCATCAAACTCTTGGAAACTGACAAGAATGTCACCTGCTCTTCGCCATCTGTACAACAAAGCTAAGAAAACAAAAATGAAGTCATTCACAGTCCAAGTGACTTTACTCAGTAAATTAAGAAAATCATCAGAGTAAATGGTAGCGTGTGAAATAATTTGGAATATTACACGTTTCGCCGCTATGACTCCAGTAAGGAATACCAAAGAGTACAGGAACCACACCGGAGACAGCTGGTACTTGTCACGAAGATCTTCAGTCACCAATCTAACTGGAGCCACGCCCAGTATCTTACTCAGATAGTACACTGGTGTTATAGCGGCATGTAGGGTGTCTATAGGACGCATTATTTTCATTACGAACTCACCTCAGCAGCTTGCAACTCACTACAAGAGGAGGAGACACCACAGATATTCGAGGAGTTGACACCAGCGTGTATCGATCTGCATTAACTATTCACCTCGGAACTGCAAACATTGCGGAGGGAAAGAAAGTTGTATAAAAACTCCATCAGGCCTTATCACATTATCTACGATGTTTCCACTGGTATTTCCTTCTATATTTTTTGCATGAAATAGTTTGTATTTCTAGAGACACATTTTCATCTTCTTTGGGTTCATAGGGTTTTTAAAATTTTATTGTAATTTATAAATAACTTGTCTAATATTGTTTTATGTTGCTGTAAGTTCGGACCTGGGAAATAGGACAATACCTTGCAGTTTACCGCTCTGTATACGTAAGTGTTGTAAAATTGATAACTGTATTGATATAACTTTAAACGTCTCGCCAAAGAACAGTGATGAAATTTTTTTCACACTTTATATACAGTGTAAGCTACCGTTTGTATTTTGAAATAAAACTTTGTATGCATTTTTAAACTCACATTTTTAGTGCTATTAAATAACTGTATCGGATGCTTTTACCAGAGTCCCTAATGGTTTGCTAAATTTATGAAATAATTATATATGTACACGCTTTTAAAGCGTACATACTAAGAAATATTTTTAGCATAATCTTATAAATGATGTCATGTATTATATTTCTCGGAAATGACGAATGTACATTATTTAAATTGGTTAAACTTTTTGATAAGTGCTATATCACGTCTAGAAGGAAATTATAATGCTGTTGTTATTGATAGTATTGCTATTTGGTAGTAATCCACAAATAAAGAATCCAGTTTATTTTTTTTTAATGACAAACTATAAGGCATACCTATCTTAAGGGTTTAGGAAAGGTAAGATGTCTAGAGATCGACTGGAATTCTCAATCGTCGATAAAATCTGGACTACTTTTAATAATTCGATTAAAATTTTTGCCGAGTGGTATTCTACTATCGGATGTTTGTTAATATAGCACTGGTTGGTGGAATGCATTGTTTTCAAGTGAAAATTAAAAATAATATTAAAAGTAAGGGATTTAAACCGAAAACTCCATAACAATGGAAATACTGTAATTTTTGTAATTTTTAGCACGACGATATCTAAGACTCTATAATAACCGAAATTAAAAAATTTCTGCCTTTTTTTTTTAATTTATTCTAACATCCGTTAACAGACTCGCGCAGAGTGTAATTTAGATCCCTAACCATAGAAAGTATTTAAATTGGGATACACATTTTAGGCAAATAATATGCCTATATGGCTTGCATTATAGAGGATCTCAAATGCATTCGAGTTATGATCAGCTACAAACTGTATTTGAAGAATAAATTTATTAGAATATATTTGTATTGTGGAACAGGTGCTATGAAGAATATTGTGCTAAGTAAATATCTCACTACTTTAATTTACTGTCAAATGGTTAACATTAGGTGTAAATTTTGCAAGACCGACTTTTAAGAATGCACTTTCTACACGAAGAATGTTAATTGAGTTAGGAAAATCCACATATCGTGATGTACAATTTAATTCACTAAAATGGTACAGAGTGGGACATTATTAATACAATTTTTGGTCATCGACACGAATAATTTCATCTATAACAGCGTATATGTGCATGCAATTGTACATAATTTTTAAACAACAAAATAGTGTAATGGGATATATGGCTAAATATATACACAATGCAGGGAATCATACAAGGAATTTATTCCAAAAAGCGTAATTGAATTATAATCTTTAACCTTTCCAAATTATTTATTCGGTATTTTATCGAATACATTTAATTCATTAGAGGTAAATTCTAGGCAATGCAATGAAATTTTTGTATTATGATAAACAACTTATCAGATTTTAACTTACCTACTAGTTAAATTAAACACGGCAAATAATTTAACATTATTTATAAATTGATGAAGGAGCTAAAAATGCATTTCGAAATCAATAGCAAACGAACTCACTAACAGTTCCCATTAAGAACGTTATGGTTAGCTATATTGAAAACTTTTATTATCTTTATTTAGTATATGAAATGTTAACTTCAATATAAATAATACCTATTTTTACTTTACCACGACATTTCCTAACAACATCGAGTTGGCCTTTAATTTGAAACGTTTTTGAAGAAACTCTAACTTAAATCATATTAAATAAAATGTTTTAGATTTTCAATAACATAGGTTTCATTTCCAAACATTTGACGTGCTTATAGAAAGATTTTGATATTCGTGGAATTAATTTTACATTATTTTATGTGTTTAACTGAAATGTTTGTTGATATCGAGATCGGAAACAGATTCCTCAAGAGGCGAGATACATGCACCTTGAAGTTTGCTTCTTCCTGTTTGATCCCAGTGGTTCTTGATTGGTCCATTGACTAGACCATCCGTCGTGCTTGTGGTGCAACATATAGTTTCTCTATGTTACGAAAGTCGGTAAAATTTGCTTATGTTTGTTGTTCAAACTGCTTGAAGCAGTAAATGTTTATATCTTTGGAAGCTTGTGCTATAATTTAATTTAATATGAATTTGTCTTTGGATGAATCAGTTATATTCTGTGGCAGTGTAAAATTGTAAAAACTTCCACAAATTTAACTTTATCTAGACCACGGTCGTAGAAGAACAGGCCTGGACACTCGCCTACCTAACAATGTATTTTGCTTGACCCCCTTGTTGTTTGGCTGTAGTTCGTCAAGTTACCGCGAATGTCATACTTTTTGGCGCTGTTTTCCGGACGGTCGGACTCAAACTCCGTCCACTTTTTTCCATTGTTAAATTTATAAAGTAAATAAAGATTGCTGGAGCTTTTTCTTAAATTTGTGAGCGAAGAAAGTATTTCACAAATTGATAAAAAAAAATACGTTTAGGTAAATTGTTTATCTTAGCGGAAAGGAAGTGGGCGGAGTTTAGTCCGACCGCTGTAACATCAGCGCCAATAAAACACAATATTCTCGGTAACTCGGTGAACTACAGCCAAACAACAAGGGGGTCAAGATTCCAGGCGAGTGTCCAGACCTGTTCTTCTACGACCGTGATCTAGACGTATATTTTCTTGCTTCAGTGTAGGATAAAGATATTTATTTACTCCGACCAAGCTATCCATAGGTGGGGAACGTTTTGTAGAGAGCTGAAAGTTATGTCAACGTGGAGGAAAGAGTAGTGTAAACTTAGGAAAGTACGGTCTTCGGAATAATTGGTAATAAACGGAAGAAAAAATTATCACCTTTAATGGGATTTGGTATTGTTTGTGAATTTATTCAACTAAGTATGATTAATGCTGTAATTCAATCCACTGCGATGGTCTTGAGAAGCCTCAAGACAGGAAATATCAAATTATTTATGATAAAAGAATATTTTGTCTAGAGGTTGGATTCCGCGACGCCCGGGAGGAAGAGGTTTCGATACCCAGAGCGGAATCGTCGTCTCGAGGGTCCGAGGAGACGTCTGGAGTGGAGGTCGTCGTCCAGCCTGGTTCTATAGCCTAGTGAGGGCTACTCTTACATTGCTGTTCCTGGTCACATTTCAGATCCATTTACCCACATCGGGAGATGTTTGTTAGCAAGAAAACTACCGATAAGGTCAACTGCACGGACTTCAAAGAGGCGTACACCACGGCAACTCACGTTAAAATGTTGCTCACCGATATCGAGTATTTAATTATTAGTGCAACAAAACCCATAGTGGGACCCTGAAGATCTGAAGAGTCCATCATTGGTATATGCAAGATGTCATAAGGAAACCTGTGATAAATATCGTATGAGTTGCGGTGTTGTATCCCTTATCTATCAGTAGTTTGATACGGTGTATAGTCAGATCACTCACCCAATTATCACGATACTAGATTATACAATATTAAAAAAAAATTGCACACCTTGACATCAAGTTAATTTTGGAGTTAACTTGTGGAAGTTGAATTTCTATCAGCATATCTATTGCATCACACACTCTATCAGCTAAATAAACAGTAGCTTCTACAATTTGAATTTGTTTCTTTAATCCACGCGTAAAGTTTACTTGGTTTATGGTGCCGGCCCTTTTACACAACACATTGCACATTAAAGAACCCCTTTCAAAATATGTGTTTGTTTATACAGACGTCACATTGGTCACTATCTCATTTCTGAAAGTAAAAAAAGAAAAAAAAGTATCTATAGTTTAAAAAAACACGTTTTACGAATAGAATATAGATTGTAAAATAATGTCATATAACAATCCAAAGAATTTTGATGCGAAGTGTACGTTTTCACCAAAACATTAATTTTTTTTTCATAACATTTCAACTATATCGTTGTAATTTTTCACTACGTTGTGTACAAACATAGTGTTTCACTGACGATACACGCATAAACGTAATTGAGGCCTTGTGACGTCACGCAATAACTACTGGAACTTCGGTGCACTGTAGGTCTGAGTGTGTGTGCAGTATGTCCAAAAACTTCTTGAAGTACAGATATTTGTAATAGAATATATGGCAATTATTGAAACATTAGTTGGGCTCTTGCGTTTAACCAAAACATTGGGAAGAGAGAGTTAGCCTCCATACTGCTTGGTAGATCCCGGTAGTTTTCGCGAAAAGACTTTTGCACCACTTTGTTTCAGTGTCTTACGTGTACACCTGCAGCTGAACTTCATGGTTATTGGCAGAGTGTTTTTGTGCAGAGTTATTATTCATTTATCTGTTCCAATCAGTACACGGATAACGGTCTGTGATTTGCGGGTTTAACCTCCAGACATATGAATGTATGTGTATATATATACACACACACAACATTATATTGTAAAATTTACAAAGATTTTCTTCGTATTTTTATAAATCCTTGCAAACTTCATTGTGAAATCTTTAGTTTATAAAGTTACAAAGGTAACATTTGTAATGCTACATAGAAATTCTTTGTACCTACACCAACAGTTCCTGAACTGTAAATTATTTTGTAAAATATGACAAGGCACTTCGTAGCTGTACAAACTTTTGTAAATGTTAAAAAATGTTCCGTGTAAAATTATTAGTTTATAATATTAAAAGGACTTTGTTTGCAAAAAAACTTGAAGAAAAATATGTGTAGCCTACCAAAATCAGAGGTTCGCCGGAAATTAAGCTCACAAAGATCAAAACCCCTGGAAATCATTTTTCTGGATTAAAGTGAATGTTAATATTAATTCCGTGCTTTAAAAATACGAACTTATTATTAAACTGTGCTTTGGATGCAAACAAATAAATAAATACTAATTACTGTAGCAGTTGCAGTGGTCTAGTCTCACTTCCTCGGGTTCAGGATTGGGTGTTTGTGTTTGTCTTGTCTGTCTGCCACACGCCAACGTCCAATTACGTCACTTACACGAAGCAAAAAGTCACTGGGGATTATATGGCATAGACTCACTTAAAAAGGGGGGGGGGGGGGAATGTTAGGTGCAGTGGCGACGCGATATCCTTGCTATTGTATCAAATATTTTATTTAAAAAAAAAGTGGCAAAGTGCGTAAATACTAAGATCGGGGAGAGTGGTTCGTAAAATACCACCTTCGAAACTTTTTTTAATAATTTCATGTAATCTTTCTTTGTCCAAAAGATATTTGATAAATAAGTTCAGTGATACTTATGAAGTACAATGAACATTTAAATTTAATTTTCCTTATTGATTGTACAGCTACAAGGCTAGTCCTTGTAATTTTACAAACATATACTTGATATTTTGTTACAAGGACAACCATTGTAATTTTACAAGGAATTCCTTTGGCTACTTCGTTGCCAAGAATTTTCTGTGTAGTAGTAAAAATATTTTTTTACAAAATATGTAGGCCTATGTGTATCTTTAGCGCGCCCTAGTATTTGAACAACGATCAAGCTTATTGTAGCAAGTCAACTGGCATACTGAGATACGTAAACAATTCTAAGACTAAATTTAAATAGTTATTTGTATTAGTTTTAAATGATTCTTGCACTGAGTATAAGAAAATAACCAAATAATTATTTTGGAAGTACGCCATCGCAGCAAGTGGTGTGTCAGAGTAAACAAGAGAATATACACAGGCGAACAGACTAGTAAACAGCCAAAGAAATGTTTCGCCAACCGACAAACATGGGAGGAACTCATGCAATTCCACGAGGAACTCACTCACTTAACTACAATAACAAACAGAAATGACTACTGGATCGAAAATGTTTCGGTGTGTAGGTCACACAACAGGGACACAGGCACATTGCGTAAAGCGAACGAACACAAATAACTGCGTAGGCAGTAAAATATTAATAGTAATAACACAGAATAACACATTGGTCTCCGTGAAACAAAATAAAACGCGACGCATCGGAAACTGTAGTGTGTGTTCAGGCATCCACACAGTTTGAGGCACGCCTGCCCGTAGGCAGTATGCAAGTGATACATATCTTTAGATAATTTTCTTGTGAGCTTACATCAAGGATAGCGTTAAGTCCTTGCTCCCGTGTTTCTACTGGTTTGGGATAGTTATTATTTTTTAACTTGAACGAGAGCAGATATAAAAAATCTGTTTGGCGGATTATCTTATAATCGTTTTTTTTTTCATGATAACTAATTTTTTTTTCAAAACCAGAAATTGAATAAATGTAAATTGAACTGAATTACTTTCATTTAGCCAAAACCGTAGAATTTATCGCCTTGAAAAAAAATCAGCAAATGAGGAGAAGATTATTTTAAGCAAACCTGGAAAAACGATTTTTGATATTTGCTTTCATTTATGGGTAAATATTAATTATCGATAAAGAATCAGAAACAAGAGAGAGTTAATGTTCCACCTCTACCTCAGAACCTCAAAGACATAGTATCGCAGCAGCTGTTTTTGCCATGACTTATGATATGCTGGGTCAGGTATGGTCAGAGTTTAACTACCGACTTGATATGTGCCTAATAACGAAGGGTGGACACGTAGCATATCAATAAACACTGTAAAAATCTTTGACGGTTTGTCTTCCATATACTGTTTTGTTTGTTGCGTAGTTATCGGCCATATTTACAATTTTATTTTTTAAATTTTCATGGACTTTATAACTAGCATGTATAAAAGTATCACATTGAAGTGAAAATTACAACAATGTATTTTGGACGAAAACTGTTTTTTTTTTTTTTCATACGCACTGCGACCGTATGCTGTCGTGTTGCATAATAACACAATAGTAAAAATAAAAATCAAATAAGAAAAACTAGTGATAACTGTAGTCAACAAACATCTAACAAACACGAAATTAAGGAAAGGAATAGAGTCGTATCCAAAAAAAGTCGATGCAAACACAAACAAACATATAATTTTAAAATTGCAAGCCAATTCCTGGACGGAATATAATCGTATGAAAATAGACGTAAAAATTAACGAAAGGAGGACAATAAAATAAGAACAACAATACCTGGTGTATAAAAATGACGACAAAATGGACGAAAACAACGATGATAACTCATATGACCAGGGACACAGATAAACAGACGAAATGTAGCTGGCTTCCTTCGGCGACAACAGATGCGACATTTCTGGACCCGAGATGTGTCCCCATCTTCTGGCACGTGTACAGACCAAGTGACTCAGTCATACTAACTGAATTTTTGTTGCCAGGTTTTTGTACAATATTGCATCATTCGTCCCCAATTACATGTGTTCAGAAAGTGGCTTAGTTTGTTATACCAACTTATTGCAGGAATCTTTCAAATATCATCTGCTATACGTGTAAAACACATTCCACCCAGCTTCGTCCTCTTCCAGGAGAATATTGGAAAATAACCTTTTAGTGAGTGCTAATGCTTTGACGGGAAGCCACTCAAGAAATCCCAGCAGTTCGGTAATTGATTTGAATGTTATTCAGCTTTTGTTTTGTTTTGCATGAAAGTTACTGAATAGCCAATTTCGAAATCTTGTGCTTTGACCATCTCACGTTATAAGTGGAATGCTGTGGTCTTAACCATATTAACATAGAATTCGTTTGGTATGCTGTAGTTCGCATAGGTTGATAATGTAATTAAAAATTCACTACAGTCATCTTAATATATAAAATGAAGTGTCCTGACTGACACTCTCACTCACTCACTCACTCATCAACGCACAGCACAAACCGCTGGACCTAGAACCATGAAATTTTGAGGGACACTTTCCCTTGGCCCGTAGGCACCCATTAAGAATAGATTTTTCGAAATTAGATAATTAAGGGGGTGAAAAGAGATGAAATGGGTTTTCAAAGAGTCCCTGATGTCTCACTAGCCGGGAAAGGTTATCCTAACACTTGATGACTGAGTTACTAATCTGGCGTACAAATCCCTACGACGAAATTTCTGCAAAAAAAATTGGCGGGGAAGGCAAAAAGATGTAGACGGACAGAACAGGATCCCCCTAAAAAATTATTGATCAAATAATCTTTTGTAAGTTGTTCTTGCGCCCACAAAGGTTCCTGCCATATTTTTGGGGCTGGATGGGGGGCAAAACGGAGTTGAAAGGCAGGGTACCCAAGAACTTAGGGAAGGTACTTTTTGGTGAGTTAATGTGGGGGCGCAGGCAAAGTTTCAGCTAAAAAAAATCGAATTGGGGGGGGGGGAAACGGTCAAAATAGGGTATGGCACAGGTATATTTTAATAAACAAAAATATTAGTGAGCTGTGTGTGCGCTTACGAAGGTATCTACCAAAAAAAATTATACTTTGGGGGAGGTGGGGTGGAGAATGGGGTACCAAAATAATTTTGTGAAACAGATTTTCTATTCAAAATGTTCCTTCAATGAATATTAATTAATCTTAACATAATGTTGCCCCATTTAGCACTTTCCGAAAATTTTTGTTTCAGCAACATTATCACGTTAAATCGAAAGAACCGCAAATGAAGTTGCGGAAACTAGCTAGTCCCAAAAAAATTTTCAAAACGATTTGTAGCACCATTTATACGACAACATTCATAATTTGAACCACATTTTTTTCTAAATAAAGAAACACTAACACTGGAAATAAAGATAATTAAACGTCAAGATGTTAGGAAACCAATTTCATAGAGGACAATTACAATATCTTGTGTTTAATTTTTATTCTATGAAATATATTTAAATGAAATTTTAGAAATATTCAACGTTACAAATCTCTATTTAACATTTAAAACACGGTCTTAGAAAAACCAGTCAGGACGCACTTTTTAAAACTTAACCCCTTGCTGATCAATACAGCTTATTCAATAGTCATGTTTTATAACGGTGAAGACAGGCGTTATTGAAGTTTTTGTAATAAATATTATTGTTTACTTAATCAATTCATGTGTAACTAGACGTTAATTTGTATATCTGAGAGCAAAATTTTGTGTCTTTGTACAACTTCCATTTTCTTTGAAGTTTTAGAAATGAATTATTGTTTTGTTTAAGATTAACTGTAATATTTCACTTATTACTTTCGTTGAAAGTTGTCAGCAGTCGGCAGTCAGACTAGGATATGATGGTATTTTTGTGTGGCTATTACTGGTCTGCTTCTCTCTGATTGGTTGAGTTGTTCGGCAATCACGAGTCACTGTCCTCCGGATAGGGTGTGCTGTTCGGCCAATTGCACGCAGGCTTTCTCCTGATTTGCAAGGGGGCAACCTTGGCGAGTCTGTTCTCGGTTTCCTTGTGATACCAAGTTTCTTCAGGTTTTCCATGAAGAGTTTTGCCCATACTATGTGTAATGTGCAAGTATCTTCCCTGAACATATTTTTAGAGTGTTTTCATACTTCTGTGATTTCGCTGATCGTTCTCAGCTGTAATTTCATGTGTTAATTATTGTGCTGAATCTGTCAAATGCAATACTGTTTTTTTGTGTGCATGTAATAATTTAACAAGGCTGCATTGGCTGAATAGTCAAACCATTCGCCTTTCACAAAGTTGATGCGGGTTCGATTCCCGGCGGGGTCGGTATCCAGATTCTCGCATGTGGGAGTCGTGCCGGACGACGCCATCGGTAGATGGGGTTTCTCGGGATCTCCCGTTTCCCACGCCCTTTCTTTTCGGCAATGCTCTATACTCACCTCACGTTGTCGCCTCTTCACTAGCGTTGAAGGCCCGATGTTAAGCGCTGACCAAATTCACTCACACGTGTAGTATTCTGCTTTGGCTGAGAGTTGGTTATAATGCTTGTAAGCTTGTACCATATGTGATGTTTTACTATGGTTGTGATATTCCTTCCGCTTCGGCCTGTATAAATAAACACATAGACAGGGAACTTTTTAAACGCCAGCCTGTTCTTAGGGTGGTGTATTAATTTTTACAGATCTCAGAATGCTGCTAATTTTGTTGATGGTGGGATTTATTACTTCGTGTATCTCATACTTTCTGAGAATATGGATCAGTTGGTCAGTGTTGTCTCTGACATAGGGCAGCAAAGCCAAATGCTTCAGTTTGTCCTTCTCCTTTTCTTACAACCAGCTTTGATGATCAACCATATCTCACGCCTGGTATTATCAACATAGGAGTTAAAACTGTTATCTTGTACACTTGGCTGTTGCACTAGTACTATTGTAACATTGTCATTCGTGAAACTAGTATAAATCCACTACAATTACAAGCAGTGTTATTGTACATAACAATGTTAAAACAGCTAGTGCACGTGTTTAGTCATCGGTGGTCAACTTAATTGCGTTTGTATATATAACAGTGTTGAGACACACAATTCTTTGATCTTATATGAAACAAAATATAATATAACATTGCTTTGTTTGTCTACTTTTAGCTCAGTCATTACGCAGTTAAGACTTAAGGAATCCAATGTAAAAGTAAACGTTGTAAATTGTTTTTAATTTGCTATCCACAGAAAAACATACTGAAATAGCTTTTTTAGAAAAGTAGATAATAACATTACTAACGAACTCTCTACTCGAATATTCAGAAAATAAAATGGAAGTATGTTTTTGGTGAGATTGTGGTCACGTGGTACATGACACGTGATGTATGCCTCCTGGTGGTACAACGTATTCAAAGTCCATCAGTTCGTATTATCTCCTGATTAAGAAAGACGTCATTACTGACAAGAAGCAACAGATGTTGAAATCTTATTGACACACTTTAGATAACAGAACTTAGGCAATGCCACTTACGTGTTAAAGAGTATTAACATTAAAGATCAATTGGGTTGAAAAAAAAAATGAGATTTAGTAGTCACAACAACAAGAAATGAAGGTGTTTGCCGACAAAACTGAACATATAAAGGGATTTTAAATACAGTTTAAAATTTGTATCGCACATATTCAAATTTAATATTGTTTAATGCTTCACTTCGTATCCCAGCTGTATTGTTGTAATAATTTTCTAATATTCCTCCAACCTCAATATTTATTAAAATATATTGATCAGTATACACTCTAAATACTGCATGGATTAATATCATATATAAAGTTAATTTACTATACATGATTACGAAATAGTTAATGAGAATGCTTGAATGAACTGAAGATATACAACTGAGGAGTGTATGTTCAAAATATTACACACCTCAAACTTGGCGTTCCTGTTTAAAATTGAGTGAATGTACATATTTTCCACAGCTTTTTAAAAGTGGAAATAGCACCTTTTCAACAGACATTCCTCAACTGTGGTATACTGGGAAGTTTTAAGTAATATATTTAACAAATTATTTTTACATTACAATGACGTTTTCGATTTTTTCCAGTTAATTGTAACTATCAAATACACAAAATTCTCTCCTCAACTTCCTTCTTCTCTACTTTCTCCTCATATTCGCACTCATCCTCATCCTTCACGTAATCAATATCATCCTACTCATCGTCATTGTTCTTTGCATCACTTTCCTTGTTATAATTTTCTTCCTTATCTTCATGATCCGCATTAGATTACTGGCAGAGTTGACCCAGGTTTTCGGATGTGGGAGTCGAGAAGGACAATGTCATTTCTGGCGGGTTTTCTCGGTTATTTTCTGTTTCCGTCGATCTTTCATTCCAGCGCCGAACCGTACTCACCTCAAGTAACTTCTCAAGCTGTTGAGGGCTGACCAAAATCTTTTCACTCTCTCACTCACTTTGTCCTATCAAACTCCTACTACTTCTCTTTCATCATGCAGAGGTCGCTACTTTATAATGAAGCTTTCTGAGTTAGACAAACTGGTAAACTGTAATAAATTGTATGTGTTTTGTATTATTACTTACAGAGATTTGGTATTGCAAGCCCTTCGCTCAAATTTATTTTACGGCATAATTGTATGAGTTGCAAATATATTGTAACAACTTCAAGTCCTGGGAGCAGCCAGGTTCGTGTTGGGGTGGAGAGCTAACAAAATTTAATTAGTTTATTCAATTAAAGTTATTAATTTAAAACAATCTCTATAAATACTCTACATTGAGTATACAACACTTGCAATTCACCTTTTTCAAATAAACACTTATTGATATTACATTCAGGCAATCTCAATAAAAAGCCTACTTTACTTACTCTAATAAATAATGAACCATTTCTCTTTCTCTCTTTTACTCTGTCTCATATCAGTCCTCCGACCACATAAGTTCCTAGCTATAAATGTCTCAAAATACTCAGATATAGTTAAACCTATTCGTCCACTATCACTCTCAACTTGAAGAGTGTCACCGTCGTCAACTCATCCGTAGCCTCTCCTCGATCTGTTGGTCCCGCCTCGTTCCTTGCTGCCATGTCTGTCGCGAACACTCACCAGCTGAACCCCGCAATCTCTAACTCCGTCTATGCTCGCAGTGGGCAGGTATGTAAAGTCGCCCGCGACGACGCCCAGAATATTCTCAGAGCTCGTCGACCACGCTGGTTTCCTTAAAGCTCGTGGACCAAGCTGGTTGATGTATGCTGAACGTTATAGATGTTGCGGGAACATTCAGTTACATCCGAGTTGTGAATTCTTGTCCCTGATGACTGACAGGTGCCCACCTATTAAGGACGCCTGTGACATCAGCTAGGCGCGAATGGCCGCATCGCCAAGGGGGTGAGAATATGGGGGGAGGGGGGAAGAGGGGCGCAGTCCACTTTCTCGACACCGGAACTGCAGGTATCAAGCAGAGGAGGGGAAGGCGGAGCGGCCACCAGGCCACCCAGCCAAACGCCCTTCATAATGCTGACTCGTTACAATATTATCATGTAAACAAATTAGTGAAACACACATGTGACAGTCATACAGGTGCATTATTACATAGACGTATGCTGCAACCAATAATGCAATTTGAAACATGTCTCCTTTACCTGTAGTAGAATTGCCAACAAGAAACAACACCAAAACTGGGAAAGAATTTAAGATAAAAATTAAAGGTAATTATTGTACATTAATTACGCAGAGAAAACAATAGAAGAATACAAAGTTATTAGGGCGATTAGGTGATTTACAAATAGTCCATTATAATAAGCTAAAATTTTGCATTAATTGTTTAATTTTTCTTAAAGGAAATTAATGTCGATGAAAGGGGACATATGTATATATTTTTTTTCGGTGTTTATTTATGAACACGAAATTGTTAGAATATAGTTATTACCTTTACTAATATTAAGTTATTATCCGACATTCAACTTGAACAGAAACAGATTTCACAAAATGTCACATATTTAAACAGATCGGTGATAACTTCGTTTTACATAGGATCTCGTGTCATAAAATATGCAGTGCCACAAGTAACACAGAGCTCTGTAAGAAGCTTATAAAATGCTTTGAATCATCTACCAAATATTTTTAATAGATTGCTTGAGTTTAAATGGTCGATAAGTCTTAACTTGCCGTCAATATACATATCATTATGCTAACGATAAAGTATTTTGGCTTTGAAATCTATTTTAGTATGTAAATGTCGGCACTTTTTTTGAATATGTGTTTACATTTACGAGAGATGCAAGAATAATTATATTTTTGTGTGTTTTCATGGTTATGGTAAAAATATTCAGATAATAACTTATCTTTTTAATTGATTGTTATTCTACTCTAATTTTCTCTATCACTTACTTACATAACTACTAAGATTGTTTACATTTAATAATTTCTGTTTAACGATGTAATGGTTACCCGTAAAACGATTGTATGGATACGTGCTGATAGGGCTGAGCAATAGCAAAATCCTGAGGCAAACATGTTTTGCGTGTATACGATCACGTGATCCAGAAGTGTACAGTATGGAGGAAGTGTTTATATCAAAGACGTTATAGTAGAACTTACATGACCAAACTGAACGCTGAAATATTCCAGACGAAGATAGGGAATTGTGTACTTTGTTTTATGAGATAACTGACTATTACCCTTTTTAGTAACATTTCGTTTTATCCTCACAAATTAAACACATTACATTAAAATAGATTTTAACAATTTCAATAACGTTACATTTTATTATTTACTAATTCTAAATTCAACCTTATAGATGATTCTACATTGTATGAATCTTCTGCATTATGTTATGTTTTCACATTTAATGCATCGACGTTTGTTAATTTAAAATACTGGTTTTATTAATTAATTGGCCATGCTATGGGGCAGTTTTTCCAATAGCGGGTGATTATTTATGTGACTCATTGATATTTTTTTACCTCGTGCAAACTAGAGGCATCTTTCAGAGCCAAACACAACTTATGTGAATGTGATTTTTTTTTCCCACATAGTGACGTGAAATGTGTTTTCAAATGTGACGACACTAATCACCTTTGGTGTGTATAAATTTCGTTCCACATGGACAATTACTTTTTCCACCATCAGTAACTGCTTGGCTCAGGGTAGAGTATAGCGAATTTTCTTAAAAAATTCATAACCTTTAGACGGTTGTGAATCGCACTATACAAGTTTGGTTTATTTGGTATGTCTTGGGTCCCTCTATTACCCGCCTCTTTATTGACGTCTACTCCCAGAACACTCTGTGTATATACATACATATGCGTCGTACCTCGTAACTACATTATTTTCTTTCATTTGTTAACACCACCATTTTAAGTTATGCAGTGCTGCGCTCTGGAGACCAATAATCCTAAATTTCCTTTATAATTACTTTACTTTAAGTTTATTGGGTTGTCCATCGTTACTTTTCGATATCGGTTTCGAGAGACAGAACTTCAGCCGATCGGTAAATATATTTACAACAAATTGGGAAAGAAACAACTTGAAATAGGTATTCTAAGTGCAGTGTCGGTTCGTCGCCTGCTTACTTCGGCAAAGTTCCTGTTATCGACTTCCCTCTCTACCATCCTAACTTATACAAGAAACTAGACAAAAATACAGACTAAAAACTTTTGTAAAAAAGTTACACGAAAAATAACTTTTGGCTTAAATATTACTATTGTAATTAAATGTAAAAATATATCAGACAGTAAGAACGTAAATCGCTGATTCTGGGAATCATGTAAGTAAAATAAAGACTATTTTTACACTATCTTTACAAGGGATATTTTGTGCACAGTATGTTTACATTATTTGTTGTTTCAACACATCGCTCCACACTTATGGCTGCTAGGAACTTGCCGAATAATATTAATTTAATAACAGAACATTTCGTAGAAAATTATATATATTTGTATGTCTCAATAAAAATCACTGCCCAATTATACAATGAAAAAAATCCTGTCTAACCAGTCGCGAATTAGATTATTGTTACATTAACACAACAGTAATGTAAAAAAATAAAAAATACATTTTGTCTGGAAAATTATTTATTAATGACTCATCAACATTAAAATATGCTCTACACAGTACAGAACATATTAAAAAATCTCGCGTTTTTGTGACGATTCGAACTTCAAAAGTATGAACTTCTGAGAGTAACATTCTGACGATGCTAACTAACTACATGTCTACTTTATTGCTTGTGTGTGCATGAGTTTATAATAATATACTACCTAACATGACACTTGCGTTGAGTAAAAAATTTAAAAGTTTGCACATTGCATACTTCGGTAAAATTTTAAAAGCTATTTGGTCAGTATTATGATTTTATCATGCACACATCCTTTAAAAGTACTCTCTTTCACGGGTAAAAATATCAGTAAAATAAAATTATGGCGAGCTTAGTTGTATGTGAAACTGTTTTGTCCTGTACCGTAGATAATCCGCCTTAACATTTGGATATCGGTGATATTTTACCGTGATACTATAGCCATATTTCAGGTGTTCTTAGTTTCACTTGTCAAGTTACTGCAGAAGAAACTTAAAACAATCCTTACCATCTTGTCCAGAGTTATAGCTGTGTTTCAAATAAATCAGAGAGCACTCTCTCGTACCCTCTTGACGTCACAGAGTGTACTCTCTGGTGTCCCAAATTCGAGGGAGAGTAGGCGAAAGGGAGAGTAATCCAGAGTGAGCGACGATGCTCCCTCGCTGCGCCCTCTCGCCCACTCTGCGGGAAGATAACTTTGTTTTCCTTCACGTCCAAACCATAACATAAAACTGGAACTGTAACACATTTACTGTGAGTTTTCTGCTCTTCATTTATTTTCGCAGCTTTCCTTTTCTCACACTAGGATGCAGTGCTTCGAGGGCGCATCCGAGGGTGGCCGTCTCAATTTGATTGAAAAGTGAACCAGAGTGGTCGAGAGTGAGAGTGTGGAGTGAGAGTGTACACACTCTTTATTTGAGACCCGGCCTAATATGGCTGGCACGGTATACATCGTGTTTGGAAGACCAGTCCGTTGCATGATTTACAGCTGAACACAGGAGTTTAATCACTCACAAAGTGTTTACGCACTATTGCGTATGATAACATGTTTAGAAAGTACAGTGTTTTTCACGGAGACTAAGATCCACACATACTTCATAATGTATTGCATAACAGTGGTATCAGTTAGATAACATTTATTGGATAACAGGTTATTAAAAATCTGTTTCTCAGAAAAAAAAATACAAATTAGGGTATAGATATGTCATTGACGGGGGATACTTACTTCATTCCGTACTGCAACATACAACCAGATCGCTCAGTTGTACGTAAGTTTCATCTTGTAATATTACAGGGTCTGGATAAAGTTTTTTTCAAAGAAAACTAAAGAGAATAGAAGTTATTAATAAAAAGAACATGCTATTCAACAGGACACATATAGGCCTACTAAAGTTTCATAAATCGAATTTTACGAAATAAAACAAGGACAGCCTAATAAGAAAAATAAACGGACATCATCAAGGTAGCCAGCACTTTTACGATGCCAGCTTTAGAAAAGTACATACAGATAAAATGTTTCAACCTCAAAAAAAACGAGACTAAACAAAACACAGTAGCAACTGTACTGTTTGATGAATATAGGACAACTCGCAGTACCAAAGACACAGTACATGCAAGATGAACAAGTAGGAATGCATCACCTGTAATTGAATTCACAGGAGAAATGTAATTATCAGTACATAACATTTAATTTCATTTAAACGAGCGAGAAAAGGGACAGTTTTTGAAACTCTCAGCAATATATTTACGTCAAGCAGGATGTACAGTTTTCGAAGCATTTGTGATGCAGTTATTTACATAGTTCAAGAAGCTCTAAAATGTGCACAAGAACATTTGCCAGCAGTTACAGAAACAGACACAGGCTTACTTCTCCTTTGACTGCATTTATTTCAAACTCTAGAAAAAAACTGCAAAAATATTAACAAAAAGCAGAAGAAAAATATCAAAATATGAAGCAGAAAGTAAAAAAGTTCTATGAAATTTTATAGCAATTCTCTTTTGAGCCATGTATTAATGCGGTGTGAAAATGGAAAAAGAAAATTGAATATTAAAGATGATTTATGTGGATTTCAGCTATGATATACAAAATGTTGTATATAGTTTTGGTTATGATATAATTTTGCATTGGCGGGAATTTTTTTTGTTTGTTACAAATTTCAATACCATTCCCGTGACAAATAATGACATAAAAATCAGTTTAGTGAATTTCAGTGAATGTTATTTTAAGTATAGGAAATGTTGTGTTCATGTGCTTCGCCTCGGTAGTCATAATAATTGATAAAGCAGCGTTTGAAAAAAAAAAAAAAACTGACAGTGACTTAGAGACAGTTGGAATGTTAAAAATGTTCAATGAATAACATATGTCCTTTAAAGTTTATTATTACTTAGAGAACCATTTCCTAAGTTCATAAATTCAAACAAGTATATTTACATTTACAGTAAATATTACCTAACTCGAAGAGGAGTTGAAAAATACCATGAGTAACATGATCTTTGGCGAGTTGTGCAATGGGAGTACACCTAGTTGTAGAAGACACGGTGTGGAAAATATGTTGCAATTTAAGATAATCAGAGTAGGTTCGAAAAGAAGCGAGTCATCCCTCAAGTGCTCTCGAGTGTTTACTGCGGCCTACTTATAGGCGAGTCTCGTCAGTTTGTGGTGCAGTGCTATCACTGAGGGAATATGGCTATCAAGACTGTGTACTTGTTACTGCTGGCAGTGCCAGTCCTCTGTGTACGACCTCCTCGCAACTATCTACTGAGAACCTCGCCAATACAAGAGCCTGTCATACACACACAAGCACAAGGACAACTCATCGTCACAGAGTACCTGGAGGCTGGTAAGATTGAAGAGGCACAGAACCTCTCTAGAGTACAAGGAGATGCTTTCCCTGAAGACATACCCAGCTACTCCGGCTTCTTCACTGTCGACAAGACCAAGGGCTCCAACACTTTCTTCTGGTTCTTCCCCGCCGAGGTGAGTGCAATGTGCCAAATAACTGGCCTACTAAAATTTATGTCAATTTTCGTGCGTGTGACGTGCGAGTGAGAAAAACCTAGAGAGGGAAGGCGTTTATTTAAAACTTAGCTGTTGATGAACATTGTTGTCTTGGCTTCCGGGTTGGAGCAGCGTTCTGTTGGTAGCTCGTACCGACGTTTCGCCGTACCTTGCAGCAGTCATCTTCAGGGTGTCTCGATAGTCTTGCTTGAGACACCCTGAAGCTGCCTGCTGCAAGGTATGGCGAAACGTCGGTACGAGCTACCAACAAGACGCGGCTCCAGCCCGGAAGCCAAGACAACCAGCCTGACAATGGCCGCGAAAGCCTGCAATCTTGATGAACATGTTTAGTTAAATAAAGAATTACCTGCGAGCACATCGCCAATTAAATTATTACAATAACACTTAATGAAAGCAGTGGTGATTTTTGAAACAGTAAGCGGATGCCGATAATTACAGTTGATATTCGTTTGTTTTTATTATATGCCGGGTACAACAATATGTTTTCTGGGCTAGTAGCCGGCGATATTGTCATAGAAGCTGTTTATTCCTCAAAAACAGTTTATTCAGGTTGATTAATTCTTGCCCAGCTCATGTTAACAAAATGCTGTTAATTTCGTAAGAAGACCCCAACCAATGCCCTTAAAAGATTATTATTCGGATCTTACAAAACCATAGAAAATTAAGTTTAGAGGAGTTATAGAATTAGGGATGTGAAAACTTTCTTTCTGTTTTAAAAAGGCAGCACTTTTTTTTATAGAAATGTCATACAGTATTTGGACGGTTAAATGAATGGGTTAATATTCTCGTTTATTGGTTGTTTTTCGATATTAAAAAAAAAAAAAAAAAAAATTGACGCTGTTAACCAACACATGATCGACAGTAAAACGAGGTCCTCTATATGAAATACTTGCCTAAACGTTTGCTGAATCAATTTTGGTCCGTAAACGCTTTTAAACGTTTAATATAGTAGATTTTTTTTATCCTTTAAGAATAATTATGACATACATAACCTAAAAACAAATGTACAGTACATATTCATTACTAAAGATAGACCTAAGTTATAAGGTGTCAGAAATTATTCTCTCATCATTTAGACTAACGGAACTTGAATCATAGATTATATTTTACAAATCGCTAGCAATTAAAGAAAGTGTGATGACTTGGCGCTTGTATTTTCTAGCATGACTACAAGAATGCTCCGGTTGTTCTCTGGTTGCAAGGAGGTCCTGGATCCACATCACTCTTTGGTTTGTTTGTAGAGTTGGGTCCATTCACTGTGTCAGAAGATTCGTCCAAGCTTATAAAGAACCCATACTCTTGGCACAAAAACCATTCACTTCTGTTCATTGACAACCCTGTGGGAGCAGGTGAGAAATTGATCGTCCTTAATTTTATAGAATTTGTAAGCAATATATGACTTTATATTTACTTCCTGAAGCTTGTAGTGGATTCGTTAATAATCTGTGAAATTATAAAAATGAAGGGTCCCACTCACACTCACTCAACATAGTCAGACACTTATCAACGCACAGTCCACACCGATGGACCTAGGGACATACAATTTTGAAGGGGAGTTCCGTTTATGCCGTAGACACTTCTAAGGTGGGATTTTTCTAAGTGTGAAAATTAATGGGATGAACAGGGAAGCAACGTGTTTTCCATATATAATCTACAGCTCTTACAAAAATGCGTATTAATTTTTTTTTTCGTAATTCGATAATTAAGGGGGCGGAAAGTCATTAAATATGTTCCTAATGAATCCTCGATTACTCTTAAATTCTTTGAATTTGTAAGTGATTATTTCTTCGGAATGAAACTTACGAGTATCCCTAAAGTGAATTTTCAGAATTATGTGAAATTCAACACCTCAAAAGGGATTACAAAATATCTGCACGGCTGCGCCACTTATAAATAAATAAATATATATATATATACATATATATATATATATATATATATATATATATATATATATATCAAACTTTGAAATACATTCTTTTAAAAATACTAGAAAGTAGAAGAGATGGAGCCACCGAAATTGGCATAGCGCCCTAAGGATCGGAGCAAATAAATCTGTGAAAATGTGGTTGGCTCAACGTTCCCATTCACTACTTATGTACGGGTCGTCCAACCTATTTGTACAAGTATCTTTTAAATACTGAGCGGTAGTAAAAATTATATTCATGCCATTGCTTACTGTGCAAAATAAAGGGGAAAGCACCACTTGTGTTAATTCACTCCGATAAACCGTTTTTGAGAAAATGCCAGTCAAAACACGAAGGCGCAGTGTAACTCCGCGGAGGTATGCAACACAACGGCTTTCAGAGCAATGTTAATTGCGGCATTGAATGAAATTGAGTACAGTATAGAGGAACAGCCACATCTGGGCGCACCACAATCCCCAAACAAGTGTGCTACAGTGTCAACATGTGGGCTGGTATTGTCAACAATCATTTTTGGGGCCTTGTTTGCTACCTGACCGCCTCAGCGGAGTCCATTAATCGACGTTCCTGCAGGATGTATTGCTGGGATTACTGGGGGAAGTACCATTAGCAATTTGCCGCAACATGTTGTTCTATCTTGATGGGAGGCCATAACATTTTTCTGCTGCCGTATGCCGCAATTTTAACACCACGTTTGCAGGTTGCTGGATAGGTAAAGGAGGGCCCATTAATTGGCCTGCTACATCTCCAGACCTGACTCCATATGAATTTTTATGGGGCCATGTCAACTACCTGATTTACGAGACTCCTGTGACTAACTGGGAAGATCTCATGGCAAGTGTGATAGCCACATTTAATTATGTACGTGCCATGCCAAACATTTATGCAAGAGTGCAGGCCTGCCTGATTAGCCTATACCAGCTGTGTGTTGGAAGTGGGGGGACGGCAATTAGAACCTTTATTGTAAATACGTATTGATGTTAATAAATACGTGTGTAGTACGTGCAAATACTTTGCTCCTATTTGTGCTCTGTTCCTCTTTCTGAACACGTGATCTCTCTTAATCTAACATTTAAGGCAGTGGTTGGTGTCGGTAGTTACAGCTAGCCAGCATGTTTTGTTAAAATTCATTTCCTTCCTCTTGCATTCCGCCACTGCTCCATTTCCACCTCATTTCAAAATAATAATTTCTCAAGAAATTGCTGTTAAGAGGTTTATGAAGCAAGTGTAATTTCCCAAGCATGAGGCGTGTAAACAGTTGTGTCATTAGGTCGACTTCCTCACAAGTGACGTACTAATTGGCGTACAGAATTTTTTCCAGTATTAATTTTTCAGTAGCGCTTTGAGTCGCAACTGTAAACTTTTATTTGAAGGTAGTATCAAATATATCATCATTTGGGCTTACGTAGACTGTTTGCGTGTCTTTGTTCTTATGAATTCGAGTGGTACTGTTTTGGTGACGTTAGTACAATGGTACAAAAAAATACTGTTTTTAGCTTCTTTGTAGTGCCCCAAAAACATGATTCTAATAAGAATGCTGTATTTTAAAATGTTATTTTTGTAGACGGGTTGAGAATATCTATAGCAGTTTCGCGTAAAAATAAAATTAAGTCACTTGACACTCTGCAGCACCGTTCATACAACACGTGTAAGTTGTCATAACGTCACACAAATCTCGCTACTGTTTTCATTTTAACAATCCATTACTGCAATCAGCATGGCTCAGAAAGCCGTTGTATTGCCTACCTCCACGGGGTTACACTGCGCTTTCGTATTTTGATTCGCATTTTCTCGAAAACGGTTTATCGGAGTGAATTAACACAAGGAGTACTATCCCCTTACATTTGCGCGATAAGCAATAATATGTATTGAATATTTTACTACCGCTCAGTATTTAAAAGTTACTTACACAAGTAGTTTGAGCAACCCCTACATACTCAGTGAAGGGGAACGATGATTCAACCACATTTTCACTGATTTATTTGCTCAGATTCTTAGAGCACTATGCCAATTTCTGTAGCTCAATCACTTCTACTTTATATATATATTTTTTTAAAATGTATTTCAAAATTTTGTATTCAACGTCGTAAAGTTCCGTTAATATTTACCACACAATAGAGTTTGTCAATATAACCCCATCTAATTTTACAGAAACAATCTCGTCCCATGTATATGTACATTTTATTTTGTTGCCCGAACGCGGGTTGGGCCGAACATTGTTGCGTGAGTGGGGCAGTTTCATTATATTATATATATGTGTATATATATATATATATATATATATATATATATATATATATATATATGTGTGTGTGTGTGTGTGTGTGTGTGAACGTCAATAAATAACACAAAACAACATATATTTATTACAGAATATCTCATTTTCGTAAGTAACTTTGTGTTACAACTACTGGTCCCTATTAAGCTCTTTTTCCGCACATGTATTTCAAATCCTGAAAGGGACCAGACTTCTAATTTAACCAAAGATAAACCTATTTAATCAAATTGTTAACACTGACAGATAGCACAAGGAAAAATTGGAGGGGCGAGAGGTGGTACTTTACCAAAAATTGTAATTGTTTTAATAATTGTTCTAATTGTACTAAACGTTATTTGTTTTGTAGAATTGCATTGTGACTTTTTTATGTTTTTTTTGTTATAAAATTTATTTAGCTTTCTTAATATTTATATAACAGTGTTCAAAAGCCCAAATTTGCATAAAACGACAGGAAAACCTTCTGAAATAGAAATTAAATAGTTCACACTGAATAACAATGTCACGGGTTACACTACGACATGTATACAAAAACTGTGAAAGCCAAAAAAAAAAAAATATTAATTACACTAAAATACAGTCATTCGGTATATTCACAAATAAACCTTACCTCACATAAATATAGAAGTTAACGTGCAATATTTTTGAACACAGCAATAACTATGTTAAACAATGGATTATAATAAATCTATCATCCCAACAATTTGACACAATATGACACCGCTCGGTTGTTTGTCTTCTTCGCTCTCTTACTTTCTTTATTCGTTTAGGATCAAATTATGTTAATTTTATGTGAATCCCAGATTGTTTCGTCAAAAGAAGACCAAATGTTTAGTCATCTGGGGTTGATATGTTGAAACGAGGTAGACGGTCAGAGCGATGCTCCTAAAATTTTGGCTGATATAATAAACTTTGATATGTATTTGTTCATAATACTGCAAAAGTTTCCGCAAAAAATTTTCTATATTTTTCTGAGAAGGGGAAGGGGAGAACAAAGAAGAGTGGAAGAACAGGGTAATAAAAATATTTATTGGAAAAAAAGTTATAAGTTGTGCGTGTGCTCGCAAAGGTTTTCACCAAAAAAAGCTCTAAACAGATGGGGAGAGACAAAATGTGGTAAAAGGGCAGAAAGAGGTATTCGAAAAATTTAGTAAAGCTATTTTTTTCACTTAAAAACATTTCTTAAATTGTTAATAATGACATATAACGTCATTTTGCACCGTGCAGCATTATTTAAAATTATTTTGTTTCATAAATATAACGAAATTTCACTGAAAATCCCACGAACGAAGGTTGCGAGACAGTATAATATAATTTTGAAAATTTTTTATATTTAGAAAAAAAACGTATCAATAATAATAATTTGTAATTTATTGATAAAAATGGCAAAATAGTAAAAAAAATTACAGTGTGTCAATGTCAAGTTTTACGGTATCGCCTTTTCTGAATTAAAATTAATTTGTGCAAAAATCGCATAATTAGATACGAAGATTTATGAAAATGGAAAACATGGAATAAAGATTTATTTAGAAAATATTATATTTCATCATATAGCGCACTAATTAGATCAGATAGAGAGAGAGAGAGAGAGAGAGAGAGAGAGAGCTGACGTCAAACATTCCTAAATGTAAAAATAGCGCTTGTGCTAAAATATATTCCCTTTCCGATCAGCTGAAGTTTGACGTAAGTAATTTTTCTTGTTTGTATAATTGCTATCTCTGCTTCATCAGTTATTGTCTATAGCTGTACTTCCGAGATTTTTTAACTGTAGACACGCTTACACCTCTACCATGTTTGCTCTCAGAGAATGTACTGAGCCAATTTTATGTTTTTAAAGTGGATTTTGTCCATTCATCTACAACTCTCCCTTGTACCTGTGACGAGCCCTCGTGTATTTCACTCAAACGGAAGAGTTGCCAAACCACGTTTACGAATGCAAATAGAGTCAGTGGAGATATCTCGGTTCGCTAATCACCACAGGTTAACTAGGTTGTGATTGAACGCATGTGCGTAGTTTTAGGAAGGAAGAATATCACTCTCGAATAATTTTATAAACGCTTCGAGTTGAAATGTTACCATACCTGGTCCAACCGAATGACTTCTCGTAAACAAATCACGACACCTGGTAAAAATAGCAAGTCCTTTACAGCAGTAAATCTACTGGCCAGGAAATATTCGCAAAAATCAGACATAATTTAATAAGCGGACAACCACAGTTTACTTAAAAATAGCAGACTGATGCTATGTTTATGACTTGTTGGCAAAGAATTCCTCTCCAATCCTCTTTGTTCATGACTGGTTGTCTGGGATTCTTTTTAAGGAATAAACTGAGTGGTTAGGTTACTGAAACAAACGAAATAAATATTTTAGACATACGCCGTTGCAGTAAACGGTGTCTCACAGAAAACCAGAAAATACACACAGACAAGTAAACCACTGAAATTACTTTGTTTTCAACTTACAAACATAGGTAAACATACATAATTCCAGAAGGAATTATTACAGTGAGTTAGAAGAAAGTAAATAAACTAATTTAAAAATAACATAGGTTCTGTGCTCGACGTGACGATGAAATAAATAATCGAAATAAATTCTTGAACTTATGAATTACATTATTCAGTTCTTCAAATATCTCTGTAAGTCATGCAATAAAATTTCAAACATAACATTCCTCGATTACGCACTGTTTATATGATATAAACTTACTTTATATATAAGTAACTATATTTACCCTGAAAATATGTGTATACTTTCTTAATGTTTTAGTTTTGTAAATTTTTTAAAAGTTTTAACGGCAATTTATTTGTCTTTGTCTCGATGTCAAAAAAGTCGTTAGAGATGATTACATATATCTGTCCACAACAAAGGGAACAAGAATGGAAATCACCAATGTTAAGGTACCATACCGTCAAACGCTTGGAGTGATTCGGAAAACCACAGAAAATCAAAATCAGCTTGGACGGCGATGGAAACCAAACCCGGATCTTCTGAAATGCGAGTCTAACGTGTTAGGGTTTTCGCCGCATCGTTGGGTTAAAATACGACGCAGAAAAATATTCAGTCGGCCTATTCTGTACACCGATATTCATGGAATAAGCCTTTTTCAAGTTTTTGTTTTCTACAGTCCTAATTTTTTCTTTACTTTTATTTTTTTACTTTATTGTTTCCTACAGGATTTAGTTACACGACGAGTAAGGAATATGCAGAAGACGAAACTAGGATAGGAAATGATCTGTATTCTGCAATGGTACAGTTCTTCACGTTGTTTCCTAATCTTCAGACCAACGAATTCTTCGTGGCCGGAGAGTCATACGCTGGTGAGTACTGGGCAACAAACTACTGATAATGAAGGTTTATGAGAGTTTTATAATTTATATCTTGTGACCTGTATTCCTAAATTTTCCTGTGATAAAAGTATGTATACTGCGTAGCGTTATACATGTTTTAATTAATAATTGCCGCGCGTCTAATTGCTCTTCAGGAATTCGTAGGCACCGCCTACCTGCGATTTAGAGGCTCAGAGGTGGCGGAGATATAAGAGCGACCTTGAACGTGCATCAAAACCCGCATTGCCTCAACGAGCCAACTGGCGTGCAAGATTACCGCTGAAATTATTTTTACTATGGGACATTAAGCGGTGACCGTATCATTTTACTGGCGGAAAGTCTATAACAAAGTTTAAGTGCAGGTCTATATCTTATTTTCTGATACGTTCAATAAATTTATTATGAAGTATATGACAGTCTGAAAAGGCAATTTTTATCAATGTTGTAGGGTTTGTAAACTGTGCTTTTAATAAGCATGGTGTCTCAACAACGAGATTTCGATCCTGTCTGAATTGATTTGCGCACTTTGGCACAATGGACACGCGTGGAATAATTTCATAGAGAAATCCTGTTTACGAACACACAGCGACGCAAATAAAATAATTTACAAAGGCGACTACTACAATGATGAATTATTGTAGAATGAGATTATTTGTAATAGTTTTCGAAAAGATTTTTATAAATTTTAAATCATTACGTTACAGAAATATCATGCGGAAGACGTTTTACTTAAGCAGATTCAGTTAAAAACGTTTTTTTGGCTTGGGGCAAGTGTGCCTTATTTTGACTATAATTAAGTATGTAAATAACCTTCACTTTAAAATAAAATTCGTATTTTATTTCCTTACGTTTGAAATACGTAAAACCTTATATTTTTAATTTTGCGATAAAATCAGGCAGAATATAGTACTGTGAATGAACAAATTATTACTGCATGTGCATTGTTAGATATGTACATTTTTTTACTAAAAAAATAGAAAAGATAACCACTTCGCAAGTGCAGTATTTTTATTCTGTTTACATATTATTAAGTAATATTTTTTAGATTACTTTTGCATTAAAATACGTTAGGTGAAATTTCAATAAAATTTCACAAATAAAACTGTCATTCTTATAATCCTAATCTTTGCAAATTTTGGATATTGATATTATTCTACCACTTTTACGTAAACATGTTTGGAAATTTTAAATTCACTGACTAATTGCTTCTATTTTCAGGCAAGTATATTCCAGCTCTTGGACACGCAATACATCAGAACAACGCAAATGCCAGTGTGAAGATTAATCTTAAAGGTAACTGTATGGTTAAGAATATTGTGTTTTTAGAATGTGACAATTTAGTGAACAAACTTAATGTGGTTTTATTGTAACCATTTTACACCAGAAATTATTTGTGAATTCCATATTATCTATAACGAATGTCGATTGCAAATAAAAGTGTTTCGGACAGCTAAATTACTATCATAAACAAACGAGACGGACGATTCGTGCAGTAAATATAATAGGAATCAAGATTGCTTCCAAAAGTGGGAATGCAATAATATCTAACGTATATATGAAAATCGTGTAGTTAATAAAATAGTATATACTCTTCATTTCTCAAATTTATAGCAGTACTTTATAAAAACTGACATCTTATTGGAGTAATTTTTTAGTGCTCAACAGCGTCGATTTATTCACTTTTTAGAATAATGTGAGATTAATTTAAAACAACGGAATAATTCCCGGTCTGAAAAAAAACAGAAAAACCCTAGAAAAACTGTTAGTTGACAAAAATAACTATCAACTTTCCCACTTGTGAAAGGAGGCAAAGATCTACGAGTAATCCAATTCGGTTCATTACGCCTAAAAATGATTTCTTTCACTACTGCGCCTCTACGCTTGCCATCGTTGTTGGTATTACAGCTTGTTTTGAAGAAGTTGGTGTAACTATTGTTAGTGCCAGTTAACGTAGCATAGATAGTTCGCTGATAGCGCCATTCCCATAGACACGTTGCCTTCAAAATCACCTAGCGTCATCCATTCTGGTGTTTCACGTGAATTATGAAACAGGGATAGATAATCCTGACCTACGTTACCTGCCCGTCTGTTGGAAATACTGCCTGCGAACAACCTGAGGGGTTATGTTACCAATATGTTATTCGGTAGATCATTAATATTACTGGGTTGTTAAATAATTGGTTTAATTATGTGATGTCACCATCTGTTTAAAAGTTTGTTACGACTGACACTTTAATATAGCATCACATGGTTTGACATATTTTTATTGTTGTGGCTGACTCTTCAAAGTATATTTCTGAACGATTAAGAATAATTCGAAACTGTGGAAGGATGGAGAGACGATACAATCGGCTAGAATAGGAACAAAACGTCAAGGGAATCTGCAATTAATGGTAGGATATTATTCCAGGATACATTTGGAGTGGTGATTTACGAGAACATATAACAACAAAGTCACAATAACTGACTCTGGAATAGAAAAAAAAGCTGTTCACCAAATACCAGTGGAAATAATTGGGCTACAGGTTGCATAGTTTAATTATTTTATTCAAGGAAGTGTAGGAGAAACCTTGACGACATCGTTGGTGACAGAATTGTAGCATGTACAGCCTTAATGTCAACAAATTACTTGCAAGCATAAATAGGCGCTTTATAATTGTAAGTGTACGCATCACAAAGAGAAAGGTTAGTTCGTAGAATATTTTAAAGTCTAAGGCTTTTGGCAGTCATCGCGCTACAGAACTTCGAGATGTTTGTGAGATCGTTTACTAGAACATTTACAATATCTGTCTACTTGCCGTATACGTGTGTGTGAGAGAGAGAGAGAGAGAGAGAGAGAGAAAGAGAGCTAGGTCAGCTTTAAACGTGGATGATTTTAGTGTTGGTGAGGGATGACATTAGACTTATAGGGAGCGGCGGGGGATTCAGGAGATTTTCGAGAAAACTCGCCGAAAAATGGCATCGTCCAACACAATTCCCATGTGCGAAAATTCAGGGACTAACCCCACGGGGAATCGAGCCTGAAATGCCTTTTTGGGAGACAAATAGTCTGACCAATCGGCTACCGCGGCCCCTGTCTGTTTGAGAATATATAAACAAATTTACAGCTTAAAACGTACAAAATGTTGTTAACTGGGATCTATGTCATTATTTGGGGAGTCGATAGCAAAAATAATAATCATTAACATTTCATAAATGCTTCAAGACCATACATGCTACATATTTTTTATAACGAGGATGCGTATGAATGAAATAATTCTTTGCTATCCGTTCTATTCAATTATTAATTTGCAACAGAACAGTAACTTATGGTATTAGATTTTCGCTCACACAATACGTTATGTTACATTTGAACGATTCTAGCAATGTGGGCAAGTTACAAACTAAATAAGTGTTTTGGACAACCACCATTGCAGCAAATATGGTATTCATAGAAAACTAGAGAATTCACACGAACAAACAGCTATGTAATGAAACAAAATTACTTTGTTTCAAACTGGCAAACATATACAATTCCACAAAGAATAAGTCCATGAGTTACAAGATAAATGAACAAACCATGGCTTGGATGCTCGTTTGTGTTCAGTTTTCTTGTAGCGTATTGACTGAATTCCTTGTGGAATTTTGTATGTTTACATATGTTTGCCAGTTAGAAAGTCATGTTATTTGTTTACTTACCTGTTTGTGTAAATTATTTGGTTTTCTGTGACACATCATTAGCTGCAATGGCGTGTGTAGAAAACACTTTTATTTTTTACTTTTAATCAACCGTTATGCATAAATAACCGATACAGTCTAGGTTGCTTGAACTTATTTAAGACAATGTGATGAGTAGTATAAACTAGTCGACATGTGCACTGTACTTTCTCTGGTACATCACATTTGTCTTTTAGAATGAAACGTAAAATGGGTACCGTTATGAAATACGGATCCAACTACCACACTTATCATTATTGTCTGGTTCCCTTTTGCATAGGTACATTCAAATATTAGTATTCATAGTCATGAGTTATATTTCATGTTTTCAGGTCTTATCATAGGCGATGGCCTCACAGATCCTATCCACCAACTAGACTACAGCGACTATGTGTATCAAGTTGGCTTGGTGGACAACAGCACCTGGAAGGATATGAAAACACACGAAGAACAAGCACGCAAGGACATAGAAGCTGGCAACTACACGGCTGCTGCCGAGGTATTTACATTTTAAAAAAACTTAAAAACAAACAACACATTAATTAGGATACTCGTAAACACTTCTAAAACTTACAAGACTCATTCAAATCATATGTAACAATAACTCGTAACTGTTTCCACATTAGTGCAAGTTGGGGAGTGAGATAGACAGGAAGTATATATGTGCTAAGGTAAATGGACTTTATATCTGGTACATAGAGAGGCCATTTGAGACGGTGACACTGTAGTTTGCACAAGGACAGAAAACGTGACAAATATGGCTCAGTTGCATTTATTAACGAACTATACCAGTATTCATCAGCAGTGCTTTCAGGAAACAATGCCAAACCTATATATATTATTTGAGCCGTAAAGTGAATTACAAGTTCCTAACTGAATTTAGCTGTTTGGACATACTTCATTGCGAAATAAATGACTGTCAAAAGAAAACTAAAAAAAATGACAAAAAAAACATAAATAAGCAGAATATGCTTTAGTGAACAGGACACACACGACATAAAATACCAAAAACGGAATGGGGTACAATAAAAAAGGAACAAACGAAATAACAAAAATAAGAAAAGAAACCTAAGTTAACACGCGACACAACAATGAGACGAAACAAAAACACAATAGGTAGATATCAGACACCAAACATAAATACGACAAACGACACAACAATGAGACGAAACAAAACACAAAGATATCAGGCACAAACAGAAAAAAAAACAACAAACGACACAAACAATGAGAGGAAACAAAACACAGTAGCTTTCCAGACAGTATAACGACGTTTCGGGATCTGTTCCCGTCATCAGGTAGACACACAGGGTACGACACTAGAAAAACCATGGGTAAAGCCCCTTATTCTGCTCAGCCAATGGGAGACGAGCTGTCTCCTGACGGGTCGCGCAGCATATATTGACTCCGATTGGTTGTGGTGGGTTGGGTGTTTGTTTTATTTTGTGCTGTAAAGTTGTTTCTCTCTAAATCAATGGGATCCATACATTTTTAAATTCAATACTCTGTTGACAGAAAATATTACTATTGCTAATAATAAAGGCTGATTCTTTTATTTTTATTCTAATTTTGTCAGTCTCCTGTGTAAGTGGTTTAGAGTCTCCCCAAAGGATTTTGTGGCTATTTTCCATGCATGTTCGGCCAGTCTAGATTTTTTGGTTTCGCCTTTTTTTAATTGTTTTTATGTTCTCTGATTCTGGTTGATAGAGCTCTGCCGGTTTCACCAATGCACATATGGCCACATTCGCAGGGTATCTGATATACACAGTTGTGTGTTTGTAGTTCTTCTGTGGCTGGTTTCCACCTCGTAACCATACTTTTAATAGTTGATTTGGATCGGAATGCTGTTTGAAGTCCGAATTTGTTTCTCAGACATCTTATTTTTTCCGAAACGCCTCTAACATACAGAACAACTAGGGTTCCTGCTGGTTTTTCTGTTTATGTGGGCTTAAGTGTTCTGTTAGGTTTCATGTTCTGTTTGATGGTGTTTGCTGGGTAACCATTAGCTGGGCTGTTGAATAAAGCATGCTCTGCTTATTCATGTTATTTGTCTTATTTTTAGTTTTCTTTTGACAGTCATTTATTTCGCAATGGAGTATGTTCAAGCAACTAAAACCAGTCATGCACTCCCATTGCACAGTTCTTTCAAAGATACTACAAGTACCTAGTTTTTAATAGTAATATGATTAAATATTTTTAAATTATTGTATTCGAATAATACAGCTCATTATATCTATATTTGTACTGGGATGTTTTCCAGAATATTGACAAATTGAAACGTCAGTGTATTCTTCTGAGCGGCCTTTAATAATTCTGAAATTTCACAGTTAGTCATCGATTATTTTGCCCATTCGATTATGGTACATTTAGCATGTACTGATTTATCGTATTAAGCTGATATTTAGATCTATAATAATAAAATTTTTCTGCCGTAGCACTTTAGACCAATCAAATGTGAACGGCGTAGATGTTTATCGGTATCCAGTATTAGCCATAATGTATATCTGATGCTCTAAGTGACATCAAATAATGATTTTCTCGCTACTTGTTATGGAAAGGACTATCCGCTACCAACATAATTATGTTCTTCGATTCTAATGATTTCTTAATGTGGCATATTAAATATAAATATTTCATGCAGTATCATTATGTCATTGGTTTATTACAAAACTCTTCAAAATATTATGAAATTTCTGACGTGGAACGCAGACGTTAGTCAAATTTTAGTTATATATAAAAAAATAAGATTTATTATAATTTCAAACAAATAAGTTAACCTTGCATTTTCTCAATTTTTATTACGAGAATAGCAAAATCAGATTATCTTTACGCATTTTATAAAATTATTTACAATCCAGAGTTTATGAGGTTTATAAATAAATTAAATGAATACTGACTGTCACGTTACTCGTATTGTCTTATTCTCTTTTACACCTTCTGCCATTCTTTTAAAGTTACGTAGCATGCAGTCTCTAATAGCTTATTAAATGACTTATTTTCTCTAGTAGCGCTATCTTGTCCACAGCGTTGCATTAAGTGATAGAACTGGAGCTTAGATACGATAATGGGAAGATATCTTCTGTGCTATAGAATGAGGAACCGGGCCCACACTCTCATCAACTAATTTTTAAGAAACCAAGTAAACTTTGTTACAATAAATGAAACGGCAATCCAATCCTCGCATTATGAAAGCACCATAAAACAATCTTTCATAATTCTCGGTATCTACTGATACGTGACGAGTAATGTTGCAACAGTTATAACTCGCAAGTTTTAAATATCCTGCGGGTTTAATATATATATATATATATATATATATATATATATATATATATATATATATATATAAATCGAAGTCCCCTACTGATTCATTCATCAAGGCAGAGCTCAAACGGCTGGACCTAAAAACATGTCATTTTAAGGGTGGCTTCTCCTTACGCCGAAATCATTAACTAAGAAGGATTCTTAACGGAATTCGAAAACTAATGGGGTTAAATGAATTTAAATATGTTTTCAATTAATCTTCGGTAGCTCCTAAACCATTTAAGTTATCGAGGTGATCTTTCCTTCACTATCAATCTTACAAAGATGCATATTACTTAGTTTTTCGACAATCTAAACTTCAAATTTTAAGGGTAGAGAGCCGTGAAATTTGTTTTCGATTAACTATCGATCGCTTACTAACCTATTAAGATATTTAGTTTATATTTGCTTCAGAATGTATCTTACGCATATCCTTGAAAAGTAGTTTCAGGATATTTTTTTAATCTAAGGCCATTAAAATACAAAATGTGTTTTAAGTTAGCCTGCATTTCTTAAACTTGCTTGGATAACAAGATGATTCTCCAATAGTAATGAAGCTTAGGTTAATGTCCAAAATGATATTTCATGATTTTTCAAAGATATACAATTAAGGAGGTGTTAAAATTAAAAATGTCGTAATTTTAAAATGATTTTTGCAATGGTGGCAAGTTCTAAACTATAATAATAATTTGGACAAACGCCATTGTAGCAAATGTGTCACAGGAAACTGCAATGTTTCATGTCCAAAATACTTCTTCAGTTTGCATGGAAAATGTTCCAGAAATCCCGAAAAGCAAGTCAAACCACGATGAATTAATTTTAAAGCTGTTACTTTTTGCCGTCCAAATGACACATATAATTCACGTGCCTGTATGCGTATATATATATATATATATATATATATATATATATATATATATATATATATATACATACAGGCACGTGAATTATATGTGTCAATTGGACGGCAAAAAGTAACAGCTTTAAAATTATTTCATCGTGGTTTGATATATATATATATATATATACACACACACATGGAGGGTGGTCCTGAACTACAGGTACAAACGCAGGGAGGTGATTCCTTATGGAAAATAAAGTAGGTCATATGTAGGACACTTTGTACCTAAGTGTAATATTGTGGGAGTAATGAGCCGCAGAATATCAAATTTGAAAACCGTATTTATTTTAAATATAGGAAACAGAATTATGTAAAATGACAACACTCTGAACATTGATTTGTGTTATAATAGTCTTCAAACCCATATCAAATGCTTCAGCCATTACTAAAAGAACAGGGGTGGCCACCCTCTAAGTGGACTAAACGTTTGTGCCATCGGGATAGTGGAACATTTGACGATGTTTTATTGAGTAATGCGAGCTTTGTAATAAAAATGATCCTCTTATTGCAACTGTCTAGGGCTCATAGTTTTCGTGAAAAATGCACGCGAAACTTTGGCTGAAGCGATAGAGTACCAGGAGAGCATAGGCAATACTGCGCACATTGTGATTGGAAGTGCTCAATTGCTCTATCCAAAATTGGTTAGTAAACATTACATACGAAAAATACCGTACAGTAACTTGTAAGGGAGATATCCACCCTTACAAAGCGACGTTTTAACGAACAAAAATTAAATCTAAAAAACAATAGAAAAGGTATTGTGAATGATTACATTTATCGTAAGTATTGTCTGTGTAACATGTAGGTATCTTGCAAACTGCTAAGAATTGCTTTGCTGAACCCATTTTCATCTCATATTTTGGTGCTGTTTTCATGTTTACTAACTATTGCCACAATAAGGCACACTTTGACCGGAAAAACTTTTGTAGATTAATTAATTCTGGCAAATTATTTATCTATTTATTTCGTTTATGTATGTTAAATTGAAAAACTGCAATAACATTGAAATACACCTGATTCATAGACGTCGGGATGCATGTGGCACCTCGTATTTAGTTTTGATCTTATAGCTGTAATAAAATCATGTATTACATCCAGGTAAGGTCCCACCAGTCATAAAAATAAATGAACAAAATAGTTTTACTCATGCACCCCTAATCAATTAACCTGAGCCTTACTAATTGCAGTATTATTTTCAACGTTCACATGATGCTGATTACCGCTGGAACGCCTGCGAGTACCGCAACCACAAGTGTCTATGTATGTAGCTGGTTGTATATCAGCTGGCTTTTCGCAGCTTTTGAAGTGCAGTGAATTAGGTCAGCATGTATGTCTTCAGCGCTGGTGAGGGGTGACACGATTAGAGTATGGAGTGGCGCCGGAATGAGGGGTCGGAGAAAACAGGAGATCCTTGAGAAAACCGGCTGGCCAGCGGCATCGTCCGGCTTGATTCTTACATGAAATAAACCCGGGGACTGACCCCGACAGGAATCGAACCCGGATCGCTTTGGTGAGAGGCTGGTGCGCAAGCTACTGCGCTAACCGCGGCCCCATCGCGGCTTGTGAGCTCATTCATCTGAGAGCTTTTATACTGGCCATTCGATTAAAAAAAAATAAAACTGATGTTATTTAAAAAAAAATTATTTTTAATTTAAATATACGAAATATTTTATAAGTTTATGGTGTGCATGTGTGTGTATGTGTGTATATATATATATATATATATATATATATATATATATATAGGTGAGTGAGTGTGTGTATGTGTGTGTACATATAAATAACCGTTGTATGACGACTAGAATAAATATTTTTTAAATATTTTCATAGTAATTGTTTAGTTATTTTTGGTTATAACTGTGTATTCGTTAAATCGTTTGTTAAACCTGATGTAATAAAATAAAATATATTTATCATTATGTCTTGAAACACACACAATCCCAGACACATTGGCACGGAAGAAATTTCATATAATCTAGGCGGTACACAAGAAAAAAAATCGAAGAATAGTGAAATGCTGAGTCACAGGTTGCCACTTGGCAAAGTTATTTATGACACCTTAACGAAAAAAATTGGAGGCAGAAAAACATTAATTTTTCCTTATAGTTCAAAATGCCCGCATAGTGTCATATGACTGATTACATTTTTACATCATGTGATTTCAAATATGTGAATACTTTTTAAGTTGTAATTATGTTTTTTATTTGCCATCTTTTATACTGATTCCCAAAATAAATATTGTTTAACTACTACTTTTCTCTAAAAGCTACCTAATTAAATAAAAATATCTACCTAAGCCCGAGGTCATTAGTAGTTGACAACTTTTTTTCTATTTTGGTTATTATAATGTGGTGTTCCCAATGTGTACCAGTTCACGTTTTTAAATGTGATATTATAACGTTATTTGCAATTTTCAAATTGTCTTTTGCATTTGATTCACATAAATTCTGCCGCACAAATACATGTGCTCTTACAGCCTTGCTAACATTGTCATTTGAGACGTTCTCTACTGGCATGACAACTCGTTGGTTCACTGATCTAGAGGATCCTAAAGAAATTTTTTGTGTCTCCAAATTCAGATTTGTATCTTTGGGGAGTATAAATAACTGTGCCAACTGGGAACCTGGGAATCAATAATTCAGCGAATTTTGCCTACTGTATATGACAAGTCTATTTAACATTAAAAATTATAAAATATACCGTTCCCTTGGAAATACACCGTTGCGACACGTCGCATGATATCGTCTATGGAGGCGTGCAATCTTAGGTATGTTTCTCATATGTTGTTTTGTCTGTATGCATCATTCGGGTCATTTATGTTATCATCGTTGTTTTTCTGCACTTTTTACTGTCATTTTGAAATCCACTTATTTTGTTTTTTTATTTTACAGTCTGTTTGCCTTTTATTTTTTACGTCGTCTTCATTGATACGACGTCTACAATACGTTCCAGTATTAATAAGTTTTATTTTTAAGTTTTTTTTTTGTGTTTTATTTTCTGGAATACGATAACGTATCCATCCCGAAACTGAATGTATATTAAATGTTTATTGACAACAGCTATTATTGGTTCTGTTTCTTACTTATTGTTCCATTGTGAGGTTTATCTGAAACTCGGCAGAATTCGCTCGGTAATGGCGCTTGTCCATTTACTATTCAGTTTATTTCATTAAATCAAGAAGGGAATTGTACAAACACATTAAAACAAACGTGGTAGTGTGAAAGTTATTTTCATTACAGGAATGGTCGACAAGTTTAGGCGTCTACCAAGACACTTCCAGGGCGGGAGTATACAACATTATAAACGACGACGATACGTCCGACAGCTACATTAAATTTCTGGAGAAGACGTCCACGCGCACAGCTCTACACGTCGGCAATGTCACATATGACGACATGAACGGCATGGTTTACGCTTACTTAATAGACGACATGATGAAGTCAGTAGCGCCCTGGGTGGAGGAGCTACTGGATGCCGGGTACCGCGTCATCTTCTACAACGGTCAACTGGACGTCATTGTTGGCTACACGTTGTCAGTAAACATGTTCCGACACCTGAAGTTCAAAGACGCCGACAAGTACTTAGTGGCAGAGCGCAACCAGTGGGGTAACAGCAGCCATGTGTTCGGCTACACCAAGACAGCTGGCGGCCTGACTGAGGTGTTGGTGAGGAACGCAGGTCACATGGTACCAGCCGACCAACCCGCCGTAGCCTTCGACCTTATATACAGGGCCACCAGGAATAAGTTCTGAGGTCATGTACTCGCTCCTGCTACTTGAAATAAACTGTTTGTTTGTTGTAATAGACTTCTTTCTGTAGTCAACCTAACATATCGCTTTCTAGCAAAGAAGTCGTTGAGCCACTTCCTTTGTCTAACTGGAGTACTAGTTGTTCAACAAGCCATGTAAGACAATGAACAAGATAATGCAGAACTCCAACTGTTGCCAAAAGTATTTAAGCAATTAAGTGACGATATATGTTGCTTTTACACAGAAATATCGTCTTAAGAGCTATAAATAACTAAGTACAGTCTAGGATTCAGGTTCGGATGTCTTTCGTACTAATTGTAATATTGTTTACGGTATACTAGGACTTATGCTCAGTCCAGGCAATACATACTTTCCAAATTTTAGCTCGAACATTTGTATACATACCAATATTGATCATCTACAGTCCCTAAAAATAATACTGTATGTGTATTTAATTTGACAGTTACAAATTCACATCTTTATGTGAATTTAGTAAGTAATGTGAAGCCTCTGAAACAATATTATTTATCAAGCAACCTCATAAGTGCCTCTACATTTAAGTGAAATACCTTTTGTCGTCTGTGATTGATTTTAGTCTTATGCAACTATTTTTACAACCCATCTATTGCTTTAAGATAAATAATTATTTTGTTACAATTTAGCACACCATACACTAGGTTGTCGCTCAGTCTTAGAGACCAGCGAGGCCTTACAAATTGTGTCTTTCCAGTTGCAAAACTTCAAGATGGGAGGCAGTGAATATACAGGCTCGTACAGGTATGCGCATTCTAAGGTAAGTAATATCGATGCACAAAACTATCTAATACCTTCACGTCTTCTAACAAAGTCACGGTTGAATGTTACCGTCAGGCTCTAGTTCTTAACACTTAACAACCTTCACACGGATGTACAAATTCTCAGTTTCAGAGTTTCAGAAAACGTTGTTATAACAATGTTTGAAGAAGAATTACTTTTATAATTCATTACCACTTTATCTGTAAATTTTGCTGATGTTGGACGTTTGTTCTTGCTAGTAAAATAATTACAACCAACTGTCGTCGAAATGGTAAACCCCAAATGTTTACGTTTTTATGATTATAGACAGTCACTATATCTAAATATGGATAATCTAAAACTTCAAATATGTTAATTTTTTATGCTGTGACTGATAAAAACATAATTTCACTATTGAAAACTGCAGGATATTGCAAATTATAGCATAGACCTTTAACGCAATATCATCTAACAGCCTGTCAGTAAATTTTTAACGGATACAACTGTCCATAGAATAATTGTGCCATTTTCGGGACTAAAGTGGTGCAGCTGTCAGACTATTAGCATCGGAACATGGAAAACTTAAATTATTCCTTTCACTTCAGTCCAAACACAGTTGTTTATCAGGTTTGTTTCGTCTCATCGTTGTGTGATATTTTTACCTTACATTTTTGTTAATATTGTATTCTTGTTTGATTGTATTTTTGCCAAAGCAGGCTGAAACCTGTTTTGTCTGCCTTAGTTATATCAGATTATTTTATTTCTTATTTACATCTGGCTGTCTTGTTTTTTTTTCGACCCGATTAAATTTATGAGATTTTATCTTTTGTATCTATCCTGTTGACTAAAGCATTCTGTGCTTATATATATTGTTATATCATCTAAATTTATTTTGACAGTCATCTAGATCGCAATAGAAAATGTCCAAAAACTACACCCAATCATGCACTACAAATGCGCAACTCTTTCAAAGGTCATGATAAATCATTTATAGCAGAGTAGTAACAAATGTGTGTGTACATGTTTGTACACACACATATATATATATATATATATATATATATATATATATATATATATATA
>PNEQ01088677.1:36443-71919 GCA_003012365.1 Medauroidea extradentata | reverse complement strand
GAAATAAGAGCTTAGTTAAAAATATGAAAGGCTTTTGGGGCGTAGGAAAAAAGAGGAGGTGGGAAAGAGGCAGAGGTTTAAATCAAGTATTGTACAGTCAAGTATAGTTCAGGTTTATCTTACTGCACTCTTAGTGTTGATTAAAAACGAACTATAATATTAGGAAATAGAATTTTAAAAAAATTAAGAAAATATTTTTACGTCTAAAACTTAAAATATGCAAAAAAAAACCAAATTCTTCTATTTAATACGCACACATTAAAATAGAAATAATTGCAAACATTTTATTGCGAAAATATGTTGTATATTAATCATTCATAGCACGGTCATATATTTGTGTTTATATCTCTATGTATAAATGAGAACACTGACTGAATGAATGAATGACTGACATATCAAACTGCAGCCCAAACTGCTGGGCCTGGAAACGGTAAATTTTTGGGTGGTTTCCCTTCAGGACGTAGGCAAGCACTAAGAAAGCATTTTTTTAAATTCGACCTCTAAGGGGACGAAAAGGGTGTTTTCGTAGAATCATCGATAGAGATCTAACCCGACGTAATAGTGATGTTTACTTCAATTTGACACACATAAAAATGCATATTAGCAAGTTGCAGGGTTATTAGAAATTCAAAATTTCAGGTATTGAAGACCTTAAATATGTTTCCTATTATCTATAGATATGTATCGAACCCTTCGGGATAAAGAGTTGGTTTTTACTTGAAAATGTTGCTACATAAATACCCGAAAAAGTGTTTTAGGATGTTTTGAAATTATTCGCCAATGTATTAAAAAAGTGGAAAAACATGTTTTTTATTAATCGTCTATATAGATGGAACCCAATTGGCTATCTTCATGATTTTTACTTCAACTGGTTACGTATATAAATGACTATGACATGACTCCAAGACGTTTGGAAATTTAATGATTAAAGCGGTGAAAATACGTTAAATGTGTTTTATATAATTTCTCCGTATATATCTAACCGATCACGATATCTAATTGATCTTTGCTTTAGATTGATGCTTAAACAAATATCCAAAATAAAATGTAAATATATATATAATTTTCGAACTCGGCCAAAAAGAGTTAAAAAAAAAAGGGTAGAAAGTGTTTTCGAATCACAATCGATACATATCGACATCGTTGATCTTTTATGTATCGATGTGATTTTTGTTTAAAATTTATCCTTATCAAATACCTAAAAAGTATTTTCACGAATTTTCGAAATTCGCCACCTAAGGGAGTGAAAAGGGGTAAAAAAAGGGATTAAATGTGATTTGATCTAACCGTCGATATATCTTGAACCCAGCGGGTTATTGTCGTGTTCTTCACGTCAAATAGACACCAGTAAAGTAGTCTAAAATGCGATTAGTATTTTTCGAAAATCAGTATCTTAAGAGGTGAAAAACCTGGAATGTGTTTTAGATAAATTTTCTCTCTCTCTCTCCCTCTCTCTCTCTCTCTCTCTCTCTCTCTCTCTCTCTCTCTCTATATATATATATATATATATATCGAACCCATCGATACGTTCAGTATACCTTTGCTTCAGGACGATTATTAGGAAAATTGCGGCAAATATATTTTCAAAATTGTAACTCTTAGTTCTGTACAGGTGTGATATGTGATTTTCAATGAATGATCGATTTTGCTTTGGCTGAACGGGCTATCGTCGTGATTTTCACTTCACTTGGATACTTGAACAAATATGTTAGAAGTTAAATTAAGATTTTTCGAAATTTGACACCTAAAAGGGGTGGAAAAGAATGGCATTTGCTTCATATCAGCCGATGATACTTATCTAACCAGTAGGTATACTTAGGCGTTGTTCGCGGCAGATTGATGCGTACGTATGTAGGTACCTAAAAAAAGTAATGCAATTTTTTTTATTTTTAAGATAACTAAATTTTTAGGAAGAAAATTAGTTTGTAAACTTTCAACGCAGAAAATCCTAAAAACAAGCACGACCAGGAGTTTCCTTCTACAGTTATATCGAGACGTGGTGTTTTACAACCTCTATGAGACTAGGGAATTAATATGTTATTTTTGAAATTAGTTTTCGTGAAGAATTAAATGTTACGTGGCACATTTGTTTGTAGCGCCGATCTATTGTTCGGGAGGTTGAGAGCTCAAATACCTTTAAACGTTCGAGTCTGATACACAAAAAATGCAAGGCAGGTGAAGTGCGATTTGGATGACGTAATTCACAAGTAGCGAAAACTGTATATGTAGTCCACTATCTACTGAAGTTCCTCGACAGCGTCAGCACACGTATACCATATCATTAACCTTGATGTTGGGGAACCAAATACGTTTATATTTCAGCAAAACATTATTCCGCCTAAACTCCCTAATGCCACTTAACTTCATTGAGGGCACTATCACTAATTGTTGTGCTCGGAGGACAGCAGTCTGAATACAACGTAAATCAGAAATTTTTTTTATTATATTAACCTTTTACATTAAATAATCTGTAACTACCCCACAGCGTCAACATTGCTGATACGGCCCAGGCGTAGTCGTTGTTAGTAGTAGGTACAAACTTACGACTACTTTTCGCGTGGTCAGCTATAGCTACTTATCCTGCTGCAGCGTTAACTCAACTAGCAGATTTTTCACTTCGACACTTGATGACTGAGCTACCTATGTGGTGTACAGAGAGGCTTTCAATATTATCTGCTATGAGCAATACACGCGAGCAAAGCCGCGGGCGCACTACTAGTAAACATATAAATGTAAACAAAATTAAAAATGTACTATGTACCTAATCCTCCATGAACACCCACAATTGAAGTGAAGATTAATGTATCACATTGGGCTGACAAAAATGTCTACTCAAATACACGCAAGTCATTGAAATCGTTTGAAATATGCTAATGCCTGCGTGGCATAAAACTTTTGATGGACGAATTAAGGTGAGGAGATTAACAACAAATAATTTGGGGGTAAAAGGAAAAATGCACACAGGTAAATATGTAGTGTTATTTAACCGCTTGGTTAAGCAAAATCATATCAGTTGTCTGGTAAAGAGGGTTATGTCAGGTACAACCAGCCACTTTTTTATTTAAAAGCCATACTTCATTCCCTGGGGCCGAACTGAAAAGAGGAACGAAAGGAATCTAACTGTGAATATAGGTATTTTAAACTACTCCTATAAAATTAGTTTGTGTTATAATTATGAAAATGAGAGAAAATCAAGTAAGTTTATTGAGGGAGTACTTATGAAACAATCATTAGAATTAAAAGTAATTACGGCTTTTAAATAAAACAGAAGTATATTATGATAAACAATAGTACAGAAATACTTGTTGGATTTATTACGTGAGTAGTAAGGAACAGCCGATCCTGGAATACAGACTTCGGGATGTGGAGCAGTGCAGCAGCCGCCGCCACATTGTATCAGTCCGCCATCTTGGATAACGTCACGGCGGTCATCTTGGATCAATCTGCCGCCATCTTGGATTACGTCAAGGCGGCCATTTTGTTGTGCACGGCGGCCATTTTGTCACATGTCACATTATGTCATACCATGTCACATTATGTCATATCGTGTCGCATTATGTCATATCATGTCACATCATGTCATATCATGTCACATTATGTCATAGCATGTCACACTATGTCATATCATGTCACATTATGCCCTATGTTATGTCTTATATCATATGTTATATCTTATACCATATATTATGTCTCATGCCATATGTTATGTCTTATGTTATGGCTTATGCCTTATGTTATGTCATATGCCACATGTTATGTCTTATGCCATATGTTATGTATTATGCCTTATGTTATGTCTTATGCCATATGTTATGTCTTATGTTATGTATTGTGCCTTATGTTATATCTTATGTTATGTATTATGCCATATGTTATGTCTTATGATATGTATTATGCCATATGTTATGTCTTATGTTATGTCTTATGCCATATGTTATGTCTTATGTTATGTCTTATGCCATATGTTATTTCTTCTGCCATATGTCACATCATGTTCTCCATCTTATTTCCAGCAGTCATTTTGTTTGAGGGAATTTTTCCCTGCAGGAGGGAATATTTCCCCTAGAAATTTCCCTCGTCGTCTGCTGGAGAGGTCATGTTTGTTTCAATCATTGGCTACTAGGTGGCAGCATCTGCCATATTACGCGAGAGCAGCCATATTTGTTCCAACATCTACATCGCTTCTGCTAGAGTGCTCTAGTATCGCTATTGCTGTAAGGTTGAAGTTGCTTGTGTTTGTATATGAGAGAATAGACCTTATAATTTTATTTTTTATTGAGTTAAAAATTTTTAGTTCGCCGGGTGTTCGACAAGTGCCCTAGCTCACTTTTTTTATTTTTTAAAATAAAATGTTTGGTGCAGTGGTGATGCGGAAGCTTCCACATCAACAGTGCACCAAACATTCACTCCGTTAATGTGACTTAATTCGAGTGACCCCAATACTTTTCGTGAGACAATTTGTATAGTGACAATTTTTTAGACCCAATGGACAAACACAAATGAACAACCAGCCAGACCTGGGAATCGAACCCAGAACCCCTCGTATCCAAGTCGGCCGCTCAACCAACTGAGCTACGGGGGGTCGGCACACTGAGCTACAAGTACATTGACGACAAGACAATGTTAAATAGTTTGTACATAAAAATAACTTTGTACCAGTTAAATATTCACATTTAATTTATTTTCATTTAAATTTTTAGCATACCTATGTCTTATTGATTATATGGATTAAATAGTATTAACTATTTCTATCCTACGAATCCTCAAAACGGGCAATTGAATCATTTTTATGTGATTCAGAAAACCTTGACGAAATGCACGCTTGAAACCTCAAAGTGAGCAATTGAATCATTTTCACATGATTCAAAAAACCTCGACTAAATACATTCACGAAACCTCAAAGCAGGCAATTGAATCATTTTCACATGATTCAAATAAATGCACGCACGAAACCTCAAAGCGGGCAACTGAATCATTTGGACACAGGCTTCAGGCTGAGGAGTAGCCGCCGTCATCAAAATCCACAACGATAAGCACCTTGTCATCAGCTACATAGAACTAGTAAATATTTCTGCTCTACGAATCCTCGAAAGCGAGCAATTGAATCGTAAAACGTTTGCAAAGCGGGTAAGTAAATAACTTACATTTATCAAATAAAACAGCGCTGTATGGTTTTATAGACAGATCCAAGACGCATGCCTCGTAGACTGCAACTTGAGAAAAAATTCGAAACATCACATATTTAAAAAAAAGAAATGATATATAATCGAATGAATTTGTTCAGAGATATCCGGGACATAGACTACTGTATGCAAGGATTTTTTTTTAACACAGTGAACATCTGAAAGGTGATATAATACACTGAATTAATTTCAATGTCTAGAGATATATATTTTAGGAGCCTCGTAGGTGATGGCATGAGAATTATTTCGTCCATCACGATCCTCACATACGAAAATCTGGAGACTGGCCTCGCAAAACCTGAATAAACTTGACGGGGAGGTGAGCATCCTATAGCTATTTTTCTGCCATCTCGCTGGAGCCACAGACGCTCTTGTTCGCAAAACTAATTCCTAGCTAACGACTAGGCACAAACTGTCTTTTATTTACACATATCACATGCTGGTATGATGGTGACGATATTGTTTCCCTCTGTAGTCTACCAGCAACAATATAAAGCGCGTTTTCTCGATCATTCGTCATTCAGTTTGCTGAGAACTATCAATATGGATTATTTTCATCCAGCGAATCATTATGTCATTGTGACACCAGGCTTAAGTAGGGTATCGTACTGTTACTGGTCACGCAGTCTATTGCGAAGCTTTACAGAAATATGTGATGGTACTTATCACAGCCTTTATATAAGCGAACCACTAAACCACGAACCATATTGTAAAGTAATTGACTGTACTACTTATGGGCACTGTGCAGTCTTCCACATGCGGCAAGAAACACAGTTACCCTGCTCCGAGGAGGACGTAATGAGATTTTCAAGTGTCTACGACAAGAAGATACGGCTTAATACTGAAAACTAAAGTAAATTGTGATGGCATGCATCAGCGAAAAGTCAAGGGCTAGGTGTAAACTGCCGTGTGCCAGAAACTTGGGAGAATATGAACACAACCCTGTTGATTGGAACCAATCATCAACTGCAGTAACAGCAGCATGGATTCATTCAACAAGAAAACGTCAAAGAGGTATGAATAGACACTTGATTTCGATGTAAGTCAGCAGTAATAGGCGTTATAAATGTTGTCTGTACCAACTTCCAACAAGTATTGTTTGGGTGTTTTCGTGTGCGCTATGTCTAACCAAGAGGACAAAGTTTTTTTTACTAGCATAAATAGAGCTACTGATCCCTCAGTTGTTAACTGATCGCTAAGAACTAAACATCTTACAACAGTGTTCTCGAACAAGAATGAATACTATGAATCATGAACTACCAGTCGCTGCTCAGTGTACGCCTGCGAAAGACCTTTTTCCAGCAACGAAGAAGCACAGCTGTGATTTTTGCAACAAGACATTCGATAAATCGCATAGTGCGAGAAGACATGAAAAGTGGATATGTGTGAAAAACCCGTCTCGCTAGAAGCTGCATTGTGATAAGTGCCGTATGACAATAGCAAGACAAGATCTTATGGAGAGACATCGTGGATCGTGTAAAGAACTTGTTCCTTTACCTGTGAATCGCTATTTGCGGAAGTTTCGATCATCAAGTTGCAAAGTGGAGCCTACAGAAGTGAAAACTGATTCCGCAACAGAGCCGAAGACATCAGAATTGACACCCTCATCCTACGGACGTTCATGTAGTTACTGTAACAAAACATTTTCATGTGCTCGTAATGCAAACAGACATGCAGCCCACAAATGTAAAATGAATCCTAGTCGTAAAGCTTACATATGTAATAGCTGCAATAATTTGTTTGTACGTGTTGACAATCTAAACAAACACCAGAAAATATGCACAGGACCTGTTCCCCTTTCAATACCATTATTACCATCACTGCTGAAAAGAAATAGACTTGTAAATGGTGCTGCTGAAAATGACGATGAAGAAATGTTTACTACAACAATAACTTCTGATCAACATGCGAACACCGTGGACAATTCTGTGAACAATGCAACAACATCAAGACACAAGTGCGGACAATGCAACAAGGCTTTTGGTACGAGTTCCAATATGAGACGTCATGAGAGAAGTAAAAAGTGTGTTATGGGAAAAGGATATGCCTATTGCACAACTTGTTTTAAATGCAATCTTCCATTCAAGTGCTCTGAACGAAAAGATATTCAGGATGATGTTCTTAGCCGTACGATTCATCGCGAAAAGGAAGCTGCATGTAACAAGGCATGTAAAGAGCATGTAGAAATGTGTACTGTTCCAGTCCTGAAGCCTGTACAGGCTGTAAATGAGGCAAATGCCAATGGATTCATTTTGAAGGAATCGGCTTTCCGAGGCACTCTGAAGACTTACGTAGCACCTAATGCATAAGACACAACAAAATATATTTGCTCATTTCTAACCGATATGAAACAAAAATTAAATTGTCAACTTATAGAAGAACTGGTAAACCATGGCTCGTTAAAATATAATTTGTGGTTAGACTGTCACCATATCAGATCCCCATGAAGATGAATTCTGCAGAAAAACATTTAAGACATCAAATGTCCCTTTACACAACATACAGAATATCGAAAAAAGTGTTGAAGCTGCTGTACAAAAACTTTGCCAAGAGGAAGAAGAAATGATTGCAAAGGGTTCGGGCTGGATGCTTCTGTGTGTCAATCATTTAGAGCTGCGAACAAATGTTTTCTGCCCAGTTACCAAATAACATGTTGTGAAAATATATGTAATTAAAATGTGTATTATACTGTAAATAAACTATTTACTGTTTGTAATAAAGTGTGTTTTATTTATAGAGTGTAAAACCTCTATATTTAGACCAGTAAGTGATATATACATAAGTTCAAATATTTTGCGTTTCCAAATCTGATATGTCGTCCTGCCTCGACAAGTAAAATATAATGCAGTACCTTAAATCATTGTGTATTTAAACAAAGTTCTAGGTTACAAATAAAGCAGGGATGAAAATGTAAATACATTATATAGAATGCTTGTCCAGTCAAGTACAAGATATTGGCGAAAAAGTATGATATTTTTTAACATCGTCTCAACAGGCTAATGTGACCAGTAAATACAATTTATTACAAGTACTCGCATAATGTTTTAAAGAGCAGTTATGTTTTACTAGTTGGATATTATTGTTTTTATACTGGCAAATAGAGAACTACCATTAATTTTCTAGGGGTGCCTGCGTAGGGAGCTGCAGCTCCCAATGCACCGCAGGCAGCCTGAAGTGCATAGGGAAGTTTTCCCTATGCACTGCAGGCACCGAACAATTATGTAGGCATAACATGTTGAGCGTCGCACATATCACCACGGACACTGCACTCAGCCCTGCAATTAGCATTGTAATTAACACTATAATTAGCACTGCAATTTGCATATCAGTCTTATCCTCATGCTCCTCCTCATTCCCTTCCTCGCGCTCCTTCTCATGCTCCTCCTCATACTCACCTTAATTCCTCCTCACGTTACTTCTCCTCCTCAATCTCTGTAATTAGCTCCGCACTTATCACCGCAGGTACCACAATTAGCACCGCAGGCACCGCGCTTAGCACCGTAGGCACAGCACTTACCGCGCGGAGATAAGGCTATAAACAGGTTAGACGAACCTTGTAAACAACACGATATTAAGTACTTCCATTCAACGATCTCGGTGAACGCTACGCAGCAGACAGCGAGTAGGTAACCCGAGTAAAAGAAATAGCGAAATCATCGCAGACCAAACTTGGTGAAAAAGTAGCCTCTTGGCTCGTATCTAAAATTATGAAAGCTAAAGTAAAAACCAGTGCTGGAAATATTAAAAAAGAAAACGTGGCATAGCGAAGCGTAAGAAAGGTGGTATAGTTCCATTATTATTTCCAGCATTAGCAGCACTTGGAGCATTAGCTGGGGGAGCCAGTTCTATCGCAAAAAATTACCTTCGAAAAACGCTAGTGAAAAACGTTTAGCGGAACTTATGCGTCACAGTGTCAAGATGGAAACTTTAGCAGCTACTGCAAAAAACGGGCACTGTCTCTATTTAAGCCCATACACTCAAGGGAAAGGTTTAAAAAGACACAAACGCAGATATTAAACAGTTTATCGCAACAAGCGCTAACCGATAGAGATTTGCGTTACTGTGATAAAAAATTGTGGATACCGTATTTTCGAGGCGTGTACATGAGGAACGCTCTTCCTCGAAAACCACTCGCACGTGAAAACGTAATAGTTAATTTGGACGAACGTAAAGGTGACGGCACACACTGGACGTGTTTTAGCAAAATAGACAACAACGCGCATTACTATGGCAGTTTCGGTGATTTGCGTCCGCCAAAAGAGGTACGTGCTTACTTGCGGGGAAGTAAAGTAACGTATAATTACTTGACCGACCAGTTACCAAACATGTGGAACTGCGGACACTTGTCTTAAATTTCTCGCAAATACATAAAAGCAACGCGTAACTGGGAAAAAAAGAGGCCAGTAATAATGTCGCTAACTTTATTGTTGACAGGTAAATCCTCGGAATTGAAAGCTACGTAATTTCCGCCTCTCGACTTGTCCGGTGAATGGCAAGTATGTTTGGTTAGTCTCGTTAGTTATAATTCAATACCAAACATTGATGAGATTTGTATATCAGACAAGCGGTGAGCAATATGAAATAGTAATTCCTACAGGTTCCTACGAAGTTTCCGATATTGAAGAATATTTAAGGATTGCATTACCTAAAGGCACAATGTTTTCTCTAAAAGGAAATGAAAACACACTTAAGTGTTGGGTGTTACGTAGTGTATTAATAGACTTTGCAGCTCGCAACACATTTTGCAGAATGCTAGGTTTTAAACCAGCAATTTACCGTGCAAACCATTTTCACGAATCGCAAGATCCTGTAAATAAATTTCCAGTAAACATTAGTAGAATTAATCTGAATATCGCGAGAGGTTCCTATTTAAACGACAAACCAACAAACACTATAAACGATTTTACGTGTTCTGTTCCTCCGAGTTTCAAAATAATTGAACATCCTCGTACAATAATTTACGCGCCTGTAATAGTTAACCGCGTGGATGAAATCGTCTTACATATAGTAGACCAAGCGAACAGGTTAGTAAACTTTCCCGACGAGGAAATGACAGTACGACTTCACTTGAAGAAAGTAAAGTAAAAAACTAAAAAGCAACACCAACGTATTAGAATACATTCTGTGTGCTACATAATGGGGATTAATTTTCTTAATAACGCTACGCCTCACAGACGTGTGTTACAGCATAGTATAAAACATTGTGAGCGCTCACATAAACTTATCAGTGCTCGTCGGAAGTCTATACAGTTAACACGTTCCAACATCCAATTTTTAGAAGGGTTAGGATATACTGTGAACAAACATGGACGGCGTTCTTAATATCGATACCTAGAGACATGCAAAATTCGCGTTATCTCTTGGTAGCAAACTAAACTTCACTTTCCTATACATAACAGAGCATCATCTGCGGTTCAATTGTCCACGAACTTTTATGTGTTGTCATTTACGTGTATTACGTCTTCACAGAGATTGGCCTCTCTACCATATTAGCATTCTCCGCGGCTTGTCACGACAATATCGGCCAGCGGGAGACATCGAACAAGCCTATAGTCACTTGGAGTCTAGTCAGCTGTCACAAAATAACGCGAATTTTGCATGTCTCTATCGATACCCCTATAACTTTTGATGATGCAATCATAAAGACAGAGTTGCATATATATGAACCATTTAGAGCAGGTTCTTATATTTATCCATCGGAAATAAGGATTTGTATACAGAATCAAGAACATACACACATTGCCTTGCAAGTCGCACATAAGACTGTGAGGAATGTTTTAAAAAGCTGACAGAACTAACGCCCTACACACGAGCATCGTGTGAAACTGACTTTTGCAGTTGTTTGATCGTATAGCCTATGAATTGAATGGTGTGGAGATTGACCAATCGAGAGATGTTGGTATTACTTCGACAATAAAAAATTACATTTCTGTCGGTAAGTACATTTCTGCGGTGAGTGAAACATGAACTTTCACCCAGCAAATCCGTATGTGAGTGTTAAACAAAGCAGGAGCAGCATGGAATACACTTATTGGTCTTTGGGCATATTACGTCACTTTACGGAATCGTGTGATGGAATATTCCACGTTAAGGTTACCACATTTCCTCTAGGGGATGAGCGCAGACACGATATTATCGCTTGTGGAAACAAACATAAATGTCCCGTGTACTACATGTTGAACTCAACACCTCTTCCGTGTACTGTGAACGCTGTATACGAGCATTACAAGGACTTGAACCCGGAACACGCAAACAGCATCGTGCTTCACAGCCCAGAGTGTGCGATGCCCACGTACGCTGCATCGTCTTGCGACACGTCGCCTTGTGTCATGCAGGCGTGTGACACGTTATCACGATCTAGTACACCGCGCATTACAAAGATGAGAAAATTAAAGAAGGAACCTGACATTGATAAAATTGTAAATATGTGTTTGCGCAAAATACTTTGTACTGTACTGCAGAGTTTACCTCAATAAATGTTTTGTAGAAACTGTATGTGTATTATTTTGTTTAAACATTGCTGGCAGAGCAGTATGTGTGTGTGTTCCTAGCTAGCTGGTTAGCTGGCTAGCTAGCCGCACACACACTTGTAAAATAGGGAGGGTCACAGTTTAGATTAATTACAGGAAGTCCTCTTAATGTTGTAGGGGGGTGTAAGACACACATGTTCACATAGGGAGGATTTTTTTGTGAGGGGTGACTGTTAAGATTAATTACCGGAAGTCCAATTTGTGGAGGGTGTGTGAGACACACACGTGTTCACAGAGGGAGGACTTTTGTAAGGGGTGACAGTTTAGATTAATTACCTGAAGTCCAATTCGTGGAGGGTGTGTCAAATGAACAGCGGAAGCCATTAATTACAACTGTGGCGGCTTTCTGTAATACACACAAGGGGTCCACAAGCATGGTGACAGAGAAAATACAGCCCTCTCTATCTGAAGGGAGTGTCAGAGTGAACATGTGTGAGAGAGGAGGGGTATAAAAGGGGGTGATATATGTGTCTCACATCACTGTTTATAACACCACCACCACCTTGTGTTGTTACATCACGCAACTAACTACAAGTAGCATCTAGTTACATCTACACGCAACTACATACTTAACATTAACGGGGAGTATCCGAATGATTGTGTGCGTGCTTGTGACTGTAAGCAGTGTTGAGTGATTGAATGTATGTGCGTGCATGCTTGTGATTGTAAGTACCATTACATGATTGTAATTGTGTTTGAATGTAGCGTATGTAGGTTATTTATGTGTGATTTTAAGTAGCGTATGTATGTTTGTGTGTGTAGGTAATGTATGTGTGATTGCAAGTAGCAATGTACGATTGTGATTGCATGAAATGTATGTGTGATTTTAAGTAGCAATGCATGATTGTGATTGTGTTTGAAAGAATCATATGTATGAAATGTTATGTGTTTGAATGTAGTGTATGTATGAAATGTTATGTTTTTGAATGTAGCGTAATGTAGGTTATGTATGTGTGATTGTAAGTAGCAATGCATGATCGAATGTATGTGCTTGTGTGCTTGTGACTGTAAGTACCATTACATGATTGTAATTGTGTTTGAATGTAGCATATGTAGGTTATGTATGTGTGATTGTAAGTAGTGTATGTATGTTTGTGATTGTAGGTAATGTATATGTGATTGTAGGTAATGTATGTGTGATTGTAAGTAGCATTGCATGATTATGATTGCATGAAATGTGTGTGTGATTGTAAGTAGCAATGCAAAATTGTGAATGCATGAAATGTATGTGTGATTGTAAGTAGCAATGCATGATTGTGATTGTGTTTGAATGTATCGTATGTATGAAATGTTATGTGTTTGAAGGTAGTGTATGTATGAAATGTTATGTGTTTGAAGGTAGTGTATGTATGAAATGTTATGTGTTTGAATGTAGCATAATGTAGGTTATGTATGTGTGATTGTAAGTATCAATGCATGATTGTGATTGTGTTTGAATGTATCGTATATATAAAATGTTATGTGTTTGAATGTAGCGTGTGTAGGTTATGTATGTGATTGTAAGTAGCATTACATGATTGTGATTGTAGGTAATGTATGTGTTTCAATGTAGTGGATGTGTGAAATGTGTGCTTACACCTCCATGGTTTGAACCATCATTGGGGAATTAAAAAAGTTGTTTCGACAGGGAATCGAACCATGGACATTTAGAGTTTCACTCTAACGCTCTATCCACTGAGCTACCGAAACAACCAATACCTAATTGTACATGTTATTACAATGTTTTTTTTTCTTTTTGCAGACTTGGGTAAAGAACGCAGTGTAGTGTATCTATTTTTTTCATAAGCGGGAACGTAAAGATGTATTTTCCTGCTAAGCGTGTCTGTGTACAGAATGTTGGCGAGGCCGGCATGTCTCGTGTCGCCTCATCCTCGCCATCTGCTGTTGATGAGCGCTTATCTCCAACTCCACTCACTTACACGCTTTTGGATACGGCGTTTGGTAATAGACTCTTGGACGCATGTATCAGTAATGATCGGGCTGAAACTGACGTGGATTTGAACACATTTCTTATCAGGTGTAGAGAGCCCTTCCTGGCTTTACTCTCGCGGGAACACCGTCCCATTAAAGTGTATGTGTCTCTGAGTGGTAAATTTATTAAAGGTGGGTTGGTGGAGGAATCTACCACAGAGACCTTTCATTTTTCTTCCAAATCTCATGCGGTTCTCGTGTCCTCTGATACGGGTGAAACATTTGAGGAGGAATTCATACTCGCACTTACAAACAACGTCACAGAGTCTGCTGGGCGCGTTAGTGGGTGGGCTTTGAAGCTCCTTCTACAAGTGGATGTGCATATATCTCAGTATAGGCCGTTCACAGTAGGTGCTGCGCAGACTAAAGCCCCTGCATTTACTGTCAATAGAAAAGCTTGTGTCAATATAGACTGTCCTACCAACGACTGCTTTTTGTACAGTGTGATCGCGGGTTTGTTTCCAGCACCGCATGATGCTTACAGACGCACATCTTACCCTGGTCCTAGAACAATATTAAAGACGACTGGTATGACTTTTCCTACAATGCTACATCAGGTGTCGTGTTTCGAGGAGGTGAATAATATTTGTGTTAATGTGTTGTGTTAGCAAATACACAAATATTACTGACGAAATGTGCGCTTATGCGATGGACACTCGCATAGTTCCTCTTTACATATCTCCGGTGCGAAGAGAGTGCCACGTAAATGTTTTGGCAATTTGCGCAAGTGAATGTACTGCTTATTTACACTTTGTAAGTATAAAAAATCTAGCTCGCCTTTTGGGTAGCCAGTTGTCTAAACATAAAGGAAAAACTTGGAATTGCTACTGCCTTCACTATTTTTAGAGCAAAGACAGACTCACTGCACACACTGAGCAGTGTAAACAACACTCTGCTGTACGAGCTACATTCCCTATCCAGGATGATAAGTGGCTTGAATTCACAAACTTTTCTAAGCAGCAGAGAATGGGTTTTGTAGCATATTGCATCACTGAAACTTTTTTGCAGCCCATGGCTACATGTATGCCACAAGATGGTGGTTCTAGCACGGCGGTTATGAATAAACACATACTGTATGCTGCGTCTGTTTTGTTAGTGTGTAGTTATGATGCTAGCGAAACAGAGTACCACACGTTTGTAGGTGAGGATTGTATGGATCATCTTGTGGCTAAACTTATCGAGCTTACAAAATATGTATGTGCCATTTACAAAGTAGATGTAGGTAAGAAGGCGCTGACTGCGACCGATAGGGTCCGGCTCGCGTGTCAGACTAAATGTCACATTTGCAAGAAGGACTTGCATAATGCTTCAGACAAAATTGTACTTGACCATAACCACCTGCCTGGTGAACTTAGATGATACATGCACAACAAGTGCAATTTACAGTTCCTTCTTGCGAAGAATCAGCTCGTAGCTGTATTCCACAACATGCAAAATTATGGCGGTCATTTTCTCATGCGTAAGCTGGCCTCTCGCCGTGTAACACAGGTGGACCGCAGCATGGTTGTGGAAAACCCAGGCTAAATCAATGTCATTGGGAACAATATGGAGAGTTATAAGTGTATCACAAAACATATTCCCTATGGGAACACTGAACAAGGAGGAATGCGCACAGTACGACTTAGGTTTATAGATTCTTTTAACTTCATGACCACATCGCTGGACTCTTCAGCTGGTAATCCATAGTCGCACCAACTAAAACTCACCCGGACGCAGTTTCCAGACGACATTCAGTTTGATTTGGCAGAAATAAAGGGGGTATTTCCATATGATCACGTGCGGTCTGTGGAAAATCTACGTGAGACTTCCCTACCTCCTAGGAATGCATTCTACAATGTAATGCGAGGCGACGGCGTGAGCGAGAGCGATTACATGCACACTCAGGCTGCCTGGAATGAGTCTAACAGTGGTAGCTTAATAGAGTATGCCTTGCAGTATTTACATGTGGATATATGTTTTTTAGCAGACGTGTTAAAATTTCAGGACTGTCTGCTTGGAGGCATACGGTGTGGACCACACTTTTTATGTCACGGCTCCTGTTCTAGCCTGGGACTGTCTCTTATCAATGACACAAGTGCGCTTGGAGCTGCTGACCGACCCTGATAAATATATTTTTGTTGAATGCGGGGTTCGAGACGGTATTACTCAAGTGAGTAAAAGGCATGCAACTGCCAACAATATTTACATGGACGAGGACTACGACCTTTCCTTCCCGTCATCCTAAATTTGCTACTTTGACATCAATGGTATGTACAGTCATACAGTGATGTCGAAGCTTCCTTTTGCTAATTTTCAGTAGGTTCCTGTAAATGAATTTTCTCATTGGGATTTCACCAACATCGACACACAAGGGGACTCATGCTTTTTCGCGGAGGTTTATTTGATGTTCCCAGAGTAATGTCACGATTTGCTATCTGATCTGCCACTTGCACCAATCAATGGCGTACCACCAAATGGCTCGACAGAAAAACTCTTGCTCATTTTAGAACTGCAGAAGAATTATATTATACACAGGCAAACACTGAAGCACTACCTGGTGTACAGCGCTGTTCTACAGTCTGTTCACCGCGTATTACTTTTTGACCAGAGTGCATTGATGGCACCTTACATTAGGTTTTACCTAGACAAGCATGCTGTGATGGCAAATGCATTTGAGAAATATTTATTTAATTATCGTGCAATTCTGTTTTTGGCAAGTGTCTTCAAAATTTTCGCAGGGAATGTGATATTCGTGTCGTTTTGAGGTACGACAAAATAAATGGTGCAGCAGAGCTGATTGGGCATCCGACGTACAAAGGGCGGCAAATCCTCGCAGATGAGCTGGTTTTAATCGAGATGGAGAAGTTCGACATTACCTTCAACAAATCAATGTACATCAGTGTTGCAGTTCTCGACCTTTCCAAATTGTACTTGTTCAATATCCATTATAACTTCATGCGACAAATGTTTCCTTCACCCTCCTTACACTACTGTATTGCGATACCAACAGTTTGATTTATGAGGTACACTGTCATGATGTGTACACTCGCATAGCTCCTCATTTGGCCACACGTTTTGACACCTCCAACTATGCACCAGATAATCGTCAAGGTTTTCCTTGTATAAGCAAGGGTGCTTCAGGCATTATGAAGGATGAGTGTGGTTTCAACATCTTCACCACCTTTGTAGGTTTGCGCCATAAACTTTACGCTTACGCCCTACGGGGCGGAAAATGTACAAGTAAAGCTAAAGGTGTAAAGGGGAACATGCTGAACATGCTTATGTTTATTGATAATTTGGAATGCTTAATGCAAAATTCACGGGTTTGGGACACCCAATATCATTTCCGGTCGCACGATCACGTTGTCTATATGGAACGTGTTTCCAAAGTAGCATTGTTGGCAGCTGACGAGACCTGGCTACCTGATGAACTGTGTGATTGCCTAATGCCTGCTCGTCCAACCTGCTCGTCCAGCCTGACATTCTGGATGTGAACAACGGGAGATATGTCTGTATCTCTACACTGCAGCTGCTCGCCTTCTGTGCCTACTCTACAGTTTGCCTGACTTCCACTGGAGCATCCATGCTTGGCGTGGTGCTGGATCGCACATCTCCTACTAGGGGAATCTATGACCTCTGATCTGTGTAGTGTTTTACACTGACAACATTGTGCGTGCATCAATGATATGTGTGTGTTTGATGTTACACACACAACTGTGTGTGTGTTAAAGTGTTCAGCTGCAAGTACATGCCTAATGGTGCACTACATTGTGCTGGACTATGGAAAAAATATGGCTGTGAGTGTATCTGTTTTTAAGGGTATTACTGCATTGAGAAAATAAATGTCAGTTTTGAAGGGAAATGTGTGTGTTATTGTTCCATTGTTCATTGACATTTAAATTATGTGTTAAAAAATAATGTTAATTCTAAAAAAATAACGATAACATACTGCAGTTATAACTAAATAGTAAAAAGCAGATACTGATTAAAAAAATAACCATGTAATGATAAATAAAACTTTTGCTGGTACACATATAAAATTCACATCTACCTTGTTATGCTGTGCACATCTGCCATGTCACTGCTGCAGCGACATTTTGCGAACTAAATACTTGAACCACAATTTATATACTGCTGGTTGGAGTAGGATGGGGGGAGCATTTTATACTAGTGATTCCTTCAGCCAGTCTCAGTCGAGCTTCGGAAGTCGAGAGGAGAGTACGTCTCTAGATGTGAGCCTGCCGGGGAGGGGTGAGAGGGGTAGGGAGGAGGGAGTATGCTAAAACTTATGTAATATCAAGTATAGGCTTCAGGGGTAGAGGGGTGGGCTATGCTTTAAGGTAGAGGGAGAGGTTGGGTTGGGGGGTATGTCATAAGGATTGGGAGGGAATAAAGAGGGGGTATACTACAAGGTAATGGGCGGGGTACAAGGATGGAGGGGTGGTACAAGGACATGCTATATGGATGGAGGGGGAATGTCATACGGTAGGGAGGGGTATGTCTTAAAACAAGGGAGAGGCAAGGTGGAGGGAGAGGCTACAGGTGGTGTGCCTTAATGCAGAGGTTATGCAACAAGGAGAGGGAGAGGCTACAGGAGTATGCCATAAGGTTGGAGGTATGCTATAAGGACAGAAGAGGCTACAGGGGGTATGCTTTCATGCAGGGTTATGCTATAAGGAAAGGAGAGGCTACAGGGTGTATGCTTTAATTCAGGGGGTATGCTATAAGGGCAGGGCTATGCTATAAGGACAGGAGAGGCTACAGGGGGTATGCTTTAATGCAGGGGGTATACTATAAGGACAGGAGAGGCAACAGGGGTATGTCATAAGGACAGGAGAAGCTAGAACACAGAGCTATGCTATAAGGACCATAGAGGCTACAGGGAATGCTATAAGGGCAGATAGAATGTAGGGGACTGGCGAGGTATACACTTCCCCTTCATGGCACTTAGGCACAACTTGTACTAAAAGGGCCCCTTTCCCTCATTTCCCCTCACTTCCCCTCATTTCCCATCCCTTCCCCTCCTATGGACAGGGCTTAAGCTCTCAGCCAATCAAATGCCTCATGGTACTTTGCTATTCGTACCAAAAGACCCCTACAACCAATCCCACCCAAGACCATGACCCCTTAATGACCTTGTGTGCCAATCAGTGCCCTTGCTGCTGGCAGGAGGGGGGGGGGCATGCTAATCAAATGCTGATTGTGCAGGTTTTGTTCCCAGTTGTGCAAGTCCCCGCATGAGGTCCCTACTCACAGCTTTTAAGTTAAACCAAAACATAATATTACTGACCTGCTCTTTGCTGGTGGGTTCAGAAATTGAATGAAAATAAGAATTTTCCTGCGCTATTGATGTTGATTTTACCAGACGTTATGCCTATACGTAGATTTATATAGTAAAAGTTTTTTCTTAATTTACTTATGTTCCAAATACGACGTGAAAGAGAAGGATATATGTGCGATTGTATTGTACGGCCACTTCAGAACTGAGTTCAGCTGATTTTGAGCACGTAGAATGTGAGACATGTGATGTACTTATGGTAAACGTTGTTCAAAGTCCATAAGTTCCTGTTATTCCTCATTAAGAAAGACGTTATCAGTTGCAGGAAGCAATGATTGTTTAAATTTTATCTATACATTTGAGATTACAGAAACAAGTACGACCTCGCCATTACTTGACAAATATTAATAATATTAAAGTTGTCTACCGAACACACTGAAGAGACCATTTTAAATGCAGGTTAACATATTGAACGCGTTAGTAATCATGAAAATTATCTGAAGTAACAGGTAAAATTTCGAGCACATAGTTTCTGTCAAATTAATACATTTTCCAAGTTTTAATATCGTCGGAATATGTTGAATTTCTAAACAACAGATAATCTTTGGAGCAATGTTGCAAACGTTGAGTTTATTTGCAACTCTATACGATTATTACGAGATACTGGAAGACAAAGAGCATAAAAACAAAAATGACTGAATGAACTGAACTGTTACAACAGTCCTATGCTGGAATGAAGTAATATATTTATCTACTATAATTGTAAATGTTCGTATTATTGCCAACATTATTTTTAAATTAAGACAGTCTGAGGTAAAATTCGTGTCAGTCTCTAGTTGTATGCGCTGTTTGTATTATTGGTTAAGGAGAGTTTATTTGGCCATGTATTCATTCACATTTTATTTACAATGCTATGAATGAAGCTGCAAATATATTAACATAAAAGCACATGAATAAATAAAGGCACGTGGCAGTCATACGGGCACATTCTCAGATACACTTTTGCCAACCACTCATTAATTCCACACACACATATATATGTATATATATATAAGGAAAATTTTCTGTAACGAAATTAAGAGGCAGGACATGTGAAGTATAGCTTCATAGTTTACTATTTTTAGGGTACGTAGCATCTGAAATTCATCTTCATCATTGTTATATTTCTTTAACAATTTAGGTGAAGACAATGTTTTAAATAGGGACCATGTCACCAAAATGTGCATTGCTACAAATAAAACATAGCTACTTAAGTATACATAAATTTAACAAAAAAAATTATTGACGAATTATGTTTACCAAATTGCATAGAGCTTAAATGTTCGGTAAGGATTAACATGTCGATAGCTAGATCATTGAACATATATATATATATATATATATATATATATATATATATATATATATATATATATATATATATATATATGTGTGTGTGTGTGTGTTGGTGTGTGTGTGTGTGTGTAAAAATTAACACTGACTGACTGACTGACATATCAAACTGCAGCCCAAACCACTGAACCTGTAAATGTGAAAATTTTTGTGTGTGTTCACCTCAGGTCGTAGGCGAGCACTAAGTAGGGAATTATTGAAATTCGAGCGCTGCGGGAGCGAAATGCATTTCCGAAGGAACATCGCTAGAGCTCGAATCCGACGGCCTACCATCGTGATTTTTACTTTAATAAGACTAACATAAAAATGCATATTAGCCAATGTAAGGATTTTTCGAAATTCACTATTTATGGGGGTGAAAAGACTTTAAACGTGTTTCCGATTAACTATCAATATCTATAGAATCCTTCGGGATAGGGAGTTGGTTTTCACTTCAAAATGTTGCTTATGTAAATACCCAAAAAGTGATTTAGGATTTATTGAGACTCGACCCCGACGTAGTAAATAGGGGCAAAAAGTGATTTTTATGAATCGTATATATCACTGAAACACAGTTGACTATCGTCATGATTTTTACATCAATTGGTTACATATACAAATCTCTATGACAGGACTCCAAGATGTTTCGAAATTCCTTAATTATTAAGGAGGTGAAAAAAGTAAAATGTATTTACGATTATTCATCCATATGTATCGAACCAATCAAGATATCGAAGTGCTATTTGCTGTAGATTTATGCTTTTGTAAATATCCCAAATACAATAAAAATATATTTTCCGAATTTGGCCCCAAAAGGTAGAAAAAAGTGGTGACATTTGTTTTCGATTCACAGTTGATAGATATCGCGATCGCATAGATTTTTACATAGCGACGAGATTTTCGTTTAAGTTTGATGCTTGCTCAAGTATCTGAAAATAAATTTCAAGAATTTTCGAAATTCGCCACCTAAGGAGGTGAAAAGGGGTGAAAAGTGGTTAAATATGTCTTCAATTAATCGTCGATAAATCTTTAACCTAGCGGGCTATTGTCTTGATTTTCACGTCCACGAGACACTAATAAAGTATTCTAAAACGTTATTCAAGGGTTCTTCGAAATTCTCTTTTATAGGAGGTGAAAAAACCTGTAAAGTGTTTTAGATAAATCCTCGATATCTATTGATCCCATCGAGATATGCAGTTAATTTTTGCATTAGGAAGATGATTACAGAAATGATCGCAAAAAGGTTTTGAGATTTTTCGAAATTCGAACTCTCAGTACAGTGCAGGGGTTATAAGTGATTTTAATGAATGATTGATTTTGACTCGACTGAACGGGCTGCCGTCGTGAATTGCACTTTAATTGGATACTGATACATATGTCTAATATGTGAAATTAAAATATTTTGAAATTTGACATGCAAAAGGGTGAAAAATCACGACATTTATTTTCCGTCAACCCATGACATATAACTAACCAGTAGAGATACTGAGGTGTTGTTCGCGTCAGCGTGATGTAAGTTTTATTTACTTTATATGATAACTTGATTATTAAAAGGCCTATACAGACCGGCTATAGTGAACTAACGGAGCAACGAACTCCAATTCTTGGTCTGTGGACGGGATTAGGTAGAATCTAGGAAGGCTCTGGTTGGCGATTTCGCTGTGCGTCACACTGCTTTGCCTTGAGGGAGGGAGAAAACCATTTCCACCCTCCAGCGGTTCTCCGCAGTCCACCCTGTAGGGTCTAACTGCCTGCTCGCTCTTCCAAGCCTGGTCGGCTCGTACGCCTTCTTCATTCTGGTCGCTTTACGAAATATATATCCGCTAAACTGGCGCACACCCTGTAATTGTCAGGGTTTAGAAATGTAGTTCAAAGCAACATGTACACAATGCAGACCACACAATAATTTTTACAACATTGGAATATACATTTTGTAAATAGTTAGTATTTTCTGGCCTTTTGAAAACGGTTCGAAAACGATCTGAAACTGAAAATATAGCAATTTTTTTTACATCAGCAAACCACAATACTCGCTGATTCCCAAAACGATGTTGTTGGTTATTTGTTTTCATGTGTGCTAAAAAAAATACCGGCATGTGCTACATTTGGTTTTCGTGAACGATCATCCTCATAAGTAATTATTTTTTAATGTCTCAGGCTAAGCCTATAGATTCCAAAGTTTGTACTTTCGGTTACCTTCATGAACGAGACCGGCAATTAAAGCTGCGTCTAAATTTGCATGTCTCTTAAGTAACCAAATAATGTACTTAATACATTCGCAGCTCGTCACGGTGTTTGCAAATTAACTTACGAATTACCAGCTTTATAGTGAAGACAAGATTTGGTTCAATTAATTTGGGTCTCTTTGAATTAAACGACAGGGTAATTTTGTTATAAACTAGGAATTACATGACTGGATTTATTTACTTGGACATACTCCATTGCGAAATAAATGACTGTCAAAAGAAAACTAAAAATAAGACAAGAAAACATAAATAAGCAGAGTATGCTTTAGTCATCAGGATACATACACAACATGAAATTCCAAAACTGGAATCTGGTCAGATAAAACAAAGAACAAACCGAAAATAAAAGAGATAACAAAAATATAAAAATAGCTAAGTTGACATGCGACACAACGACGAGACGAAACAAAAACACAAACAGAAAATACAGCAAACAACACAACGATGAGACAAAACAAAACACAAAGATGTCGGACACAAACAGAAAAAACAACAAACGATACAAATGATGAGACGAAACAAAACACAGTAGTTTTCACAAACAGTCAACAGGTAGACACACAGGGTTCAGGAACACAAGTGCGACTGTTTTATACCACGGTCGTAGAAGAACAGGTCTGGACACTCGCCTATCTAACAATGTATTTTGCTTGACCCCCTTGTTGTTTGGCTGTAGTTCGTCAAGTTACCGAGGATGTCGTACTTTTTGGCGCTGTTTTCCGGGCGGTCGGACTCAAACTCCGTCCACTTTTTTCCATTGTTAAATTTATAAAGTAAATAAAGATTGCTAGAGCCATTTCTTAAATTTGTGAGCGAAAAAAAATATTTCATAAAATGATAAAAAATACGTTTTGATAAATTGTTTCTCATAGCAGAAAGGAAGTGGGCGGAGTTTAGTCCGACCGCCGTAACATCAGCGCCAATAAAACACAATATTCTCGGTAACTTTGTGAACTACAGCCAAACAACAAGGGGGTCAAGTTTCCAGGCGAGTGTCCAGACCTGTTCTTCTACGACCATGTTTTATACTCAGTGTAAACTTGTAAAAGTTTCTACAATTTTACTTTTTTTTTTTACGTATATTTTCTTGCTTCAGTGTGGGATTTTTATTTACATCGACCAAGCTATCGATAGGTGGGGATTATTTGCAGAGAGCTGATAGTTATGACAAGGAGGAGGAAAGGGTATTGTAAACTAAGGAAAGGAACGATCGGCGTTCCTAATAATTGGAAATAAAAACGGAAGAAAAATTATCACCTTCGATGAGATTTGATATTGTATGTAAATTGAATCAACTAAATGTGAAGAATACTGCTATTCAATTCACTGCAATGGTCTTGAGATGCCTCAGGAAAAGAAATATCAAATTATTTATGACAAAATGATATTCCGTCGAGAGGTACGAAGAATTGCGATATTATTCCGGAGGACTAATATGATGTTAGCTGCATTACAGTTCACAAGACTGAGCTGTCGTCCATATTGGATTCCACGACGCCCGGGAGGAAAAGGTTTCGATACCCAGATCGGAATCGTCGTCTCGAGGAGTCCGAGGAGACGTCGTCGTCAAGCCTGGTTCTATAGCCTTGTGAGGGCTACTCTTACTATGCTGTTCCTGGTCACCTTCCAGATCCCGTTACCCACATCGGGAGATGCTTGATAGCAAGAAACTTACCGGTAAGGTCAACTGCACGGACTTCAAAGACGTGTACACCACGGCAACTCGCGTTCAATTTTGCTCACAGATATCGAGTGTTTAGTGATTAGTGCAACAAAACCCATAGTATAACCCTGAAGATCTGAATTGTCGATAATTGGTATTTGCAAGATGTCAAAGGAAATCTATGATAAATATCGTATGAGTTGCAATGTTGTATTCCTCGTCTATCGGTAGTTTGATACGGCGTATAGTGAAACCACTCACCCAATTATCATTACACTAGTTTACACAATACTCTTTTTATTTTCATTTGCACACCTTGACATCAAGTTATTTTTAGAGTTAATTTGTGGAATCTAAATTTCTATCAGCATATCTATTGCATCACACACTTTACCAGCTAAATAAAAAATAACTTCTACAACTCAAATTCACACTTACTGTTTACTTGGTTCATGGTGCCGGCCTTTTTACACAACGCATTACACATTAAGAACCCCTTTAAAAATATGTGTTTGTTTATACAGACGTCACAGCAACTGGTTTTCCAACGATTTTCTTTGCAATAGTACTAACATTTTTTGACGATATAGCTTATTGTACCAAGTCAGCTGGCCCACTGAATAACTTAGTTTAAATAATGTTCCAATTATATAAATGGTCCGAAAATATTACAAAGACTAAATTTAAATAGGTCTTGATATTATTTTTAAATGATTCTTGCACTGAGTATAAGTAACTAGCCAAAGAATTATTTTGGACTTACTCCATTGCAGCAAATGGTGTGCCATAGTAAACTCGAGAATACACATATAGAAACAGACTAGTAAACATCCAAAGAAATGTTTTGCCAACTGACGAACATAGGAGAACTTATGCAATCCGACGAGGAATTCACTCACTTAACTACAATAACAAACAGAAAAGACTACTGGATCGAAAAAGTTTCGGTGTGTAGGACACAACAGGGAAACAGACACATTGTGTAAAGCGAAATTACTGCGTAGACAGTAAAATGTTAATAGTAATAACACAGAATAACATATTGGTCTCCTTGCAACAAAGGAAAACGCGACGCATGGGAAACTGTAGTCAGGCATCCACACAGTTTGAGGCACACCTTCCCGTAGGCAGTATGCAATTGACACTTTCTCTGTAGATAATTTTCTTGTGAGCTTGCATCAAGGATAGCGTTAAGTCCTTGCTCCCGTGTTTCTACTGGTTTGGGATAGTTATTTTTTTTTTAACTTAAACGAGAGCAGATGATATAAAAAAATCTTTTTGACAGATTGTCTTATAGGTAATCGTTTTCCCCATGGTAGCTAATTTTTTTTTTTTTCAAATCAAGAAATTAAACGCTTTCGAATAAAAAAATTAATTAAACAGAACTTTTTTATTACAAAATTAGCCAAAACCATAGTATTTATCGCCTTCAAAAATATCAGGAAACACTGAGAAGATGATTTTAAACAAAACCGCCAAACATATTTTTAATATCTGCTCTCGTTTACGGGTAAAAATTTAATATCGATAAAAAATCAGAAACAAGAGAGACTTAATGTTCCACCTCTACCACAGAACCTCGAAGACACAGCATCGCAGCAGCTATTATTGCCATAACTCCTGATATGCTGGGTCAGGTATAGTCAGATTTTAACTTCCGACTTGATATGTGCCTTGTAACTTAGGGTGGACACAACACTGTAAAAAATTTTGGCGGTTTGTATTTCATATAGCCTACTGTTTTGTATGTTACGTGGTTATCGGCCATTTTACAATAGTTTTTTTTTTTATTTTCACGGTTTTATAATTAGCCTGTATAAAAGTTTCACATTGAAGTGAAAATTATAACAATGTATCGTTGGACGAAAACTGTTTATTTTTGCACACGTACTGCGAGCGTGTGCTGTCGTGTTGCAGAATAACCCCAAAGTAAAAATCAAATCAAATAAGAAAATCCAGTGATAATATTGTAGTCAACAAACATCCAACATATACAAAATTAAAGAAAGGAATAGAGTCGGATCCTGAAAGTTGAAACAAATACAAACAAAAATATAATTATAAAATTGGAAGCCAATTCCTGGACGGTATACAGTCGTATGATGAATGACGACGCTAAAAATAACAAAAGGAGGACAATAAAATAAGAACAACAATATCAGGTGTATAAAAATGACGACAAAATGGACGAGAACAGCCACGATAACTCATTTGACTTGAAACACAGATAAACAGACGAAATGAAGCGACCACAGATGCGACATTCCTGGACCTGAGATGTGTCCCTATCTTCTGGCACGTGACAGACCAAATAACTCAAGCATACTAACTGTATTTTTGCTGTCAGGTTTTTGTACAATATTGCATCATTCGTCCCCAATTGCATGTGTTCAGAAAGCGGTTTAGTTTGTAATAACAACTCATTGCAGAAATCTTTCAAAGATCACAACTATGTATCGTTAGGTTCGAACTTAATGTGCAATACGTGTAAAAAAAACACATTCCACCCAGCTTCGTCCTCTTTCAGGAGAATATTGAAAAAAAAAAACTTTTTAGTGAGTGCTAATGCTTGGACGGGAAGCCTCTCAAGAAATTTCAGCAGTTTGGTAATTGATTTGAATGTTATTTAGTTTTGGTCTTGCTTTGCATGAAAGTTGCTGAATAGCAAACTTCGAAATCGGGTATAAGCGTATAAGCGTATAAGCCGAATGCCGTGGGCTTAACCATATCAACACAGTATTCGTTTGGTATGCTGTAGTTTGCTTGGGTTCTTTATGTAACTAAAAATAACTACAGTAATTTATAACGAAATCAAAAATTTTTTAACATGTACCCAATTGTAAACCCTTGGGAGCCAATAAAGAAACTGGAATGGGCAAAAATAGACAAGCACCTTATCTCTATACATTAAACCAATTTCAGGATTCTTTGAAATTCAACATTTGGTGGGGTGAAAAGACCTGGAATATTTTTCCGATTAATTATCTATAGCTATCGAATCGTTCGGGATACAGAGTTGGTTTTCATTTCAAAATGTGCTTACGTAGATACCCAATAGGAAGTTTCAGGATTTCTTAAAATTCGACCCCTAAGCAGTAAAAAGGAGAAACAATTGTTTTTTATTAATCGTCTATATCACTCAAACACAATTGACTGTCGTCGTGATTTTTACTTCAAATAATTAGGTATAGAAACTACCAAGACAGGACTCCAAGACGTTCCGAAATGTGATAATTAAGATGGTGAAAGTACGTTAAATATGTTCGCGATTACTCCTCCATATCTATCAAACCAATCGAGATATCGATGTGCACTTTGCTTAAGCTTGGTGCTTATGTAAATATCTTAAATACCACTAAAATAGATTTTCCGAATACGTCCTCAAAGATGTGAAAGAAAAGGTAAAATATATATATTTTTTTCGATTAACAACCGATATACATTTAGACCCGATTGATATTTAAATAACTGCGTGATTTTTGTTTAAAATTGATGCTTACTCAAATACCTGAACAGTAATTTCACATTTTCGAAATTCTCCCACATAAGGAGGTCAAAAGGGTTGAAAAGTAAAGAATTGTGTTTTCAATTAATCATCGATATATGAATCGTCCCAAAGAGAAAGGGCCTAAGTCACAAAATGTGTAAAAATGAGTTGTCACTGGATAGCTTCCTTGTGTATGGACGCATGACCTGCATTGAAAGGGCCTATGTCCCACCTATAGAAGCCGAAAAATCGGAGTGCCTCTGTAAGTGTTTCAAAGAGAAAGGTCCTAATTCCTGGACTTAGAACCTTTCTCTCCGATTTGTCTGTTGATAAATTCGTCTCAAGAAATGTATCTGCAGTGAGTGGTTTCCTCTATGGATATCTATATGACTCACATGAGAACACCACCTTCAAGTACCACGTTATAACAAAAAACAATGAAAGGAACCAGGTATGTCTTACTGCTTTCTTGTCGATTCATGGTGTAAAAATTAAGCGTATAAGAAGGTTTCGAAACCTTGCAAGTCTTGGGATAAGCCCAAAAGAACAACGAGGAAAAAATGAAAAGAGTAATGCACTCACTGTAGACATTAGAGGGCGAGTGCAATGGCACATAGAAAGTTTTGAGGTTAAGGTTACACATTATGGAACCAGAAAGTATCAATACTTAGATGCAAGACTGAACATAAAAAAGATGTTCAACTTATTCAAGGAACTGCACTCCAGTGATAAAATCAGTTACCAGTCATATGCAAAAATATTTAATGACAACTATAAATTCGCATTTGGCCGGCCTCAGGTGGATGTGTGTGGGGTATGTGAGGAACTCAAAACAAAAAGTTGCAACCCTCACTTGAGCGATGCTGCGAAACGATGTCCCACTACAGAATTGCTCATTCATAAGCGTAGGGCAAAGAAGTTTTATGACAGACTAAGATCTGAAAAACAAGCTCAGAAACAAATTGTTGCAATAAGTGTTGATTTCATGCAAAACATTTCACTGCCCTGCATCCCCGTCCAAGACACTTTTTACATGCGCCAGCTGACTGTAAATCTATTCGCTGTTCACAACATTCAGACAAGCGAAGCCGTGGTTTATGTTTATCATGAAGGAGTAGCCCGTAAAGGTGCTAATGAAGTATGCTCTTTCATTTTCGATTATGCGACCAATCATGTTCCTCCTGATGTGACAGAGAGATCCACTTGTATTCCGATAACTGTAGCGGCCAAAACAAAAATCACGATTTGGCACGTCTTTTGCTAGCTCTGACTGACACAAAACGGTTTCAAAAAGTTGAACATTATTTTCCATTGCGAGGACATAGTTTTCTCCCGTGTGACAGGGATTTCGGAATAATAAAAAGAAACCTGAAAACCCACGATCGAATCTATGACCTTCATCAAGTTACTGCAATCATTATACAGTCTGCCCAAAATCCCAGCAGGTTTACCGTAAAAGAGGTACAGACAGCCGACATCCTTGATTTCAAAACTTGGTGGCAAGTTTACTACAAACGACACTGCATATCCGACGAAACAGCATTGCGAGGTGTGCCCCGGGACCGCAAAATGGCTTTTGGTATAAGCAGTTTCATGCATTTTCTGTATGATTCAAACTTGCCAGGGACAATAGTAGCATCTCCATTCATCAATAGCATAGTCACGCATACATTTCGTGTAAGTCAACCTGGAAGGAAAATTCCAGTGTTCCCGACAAAAATTGCTTATCCCAAGGGAAATGTGCCAATCAAGGCTGCCAAGGTTGCAGACATTCAAAAACTTCTTCGCTACATACCCGAGGAGTTCCAAGACTTTTATGCTGACATTCTTGCATGGCCTACAACAGAATTCCATGGACAGGAAGTAGACTCTGAGTAAACATCCCATGTGTAGACATCTTAATGACATTGATTTCTAGAATAATCTAATTGCATGTAAGTTTCTTCCTTTTTATATTACGTAGTGTGTGTTCTGTAATGTGTGTCGTTATAACATTCAACAGTACTGTAAAGAAAACTATTGTGTGTAATATGCAGTATAACCTTTTCCATCTTATTATATTGTTACATTTCTTAGTGAAGTATTCATTTTATAATGTTGTGTACGCCATTGTGTGTGACAAACAGCTTTGAATATTGATTAAATTGAATATTATAACCTTGTTTGTCATTGTTATGTTGTTCAATTTGTTGTTTTCTAATCTTTTGTATGTACTATGACACTCAAGATTGATTTTCTTCAAATAAAAATAAATTGTGTTAACAGACAACACTTGTGTGTCCAGTAAACACTTTTTTTTTCGTCTAAAATGAGGAGAAAGGTTCTAAGTCCAACGGTTATGTGTTTTTTATAGCCAAGTTAAACATTTCATACATAATTTTATACATTAAATACGTAGCTTACCTTCGTTAATAGACACATTATTTTTTTTCAGAATTTTTTATATAAGCATTTTTAAGGAAAACAGTTTTTTGTGGTTTCCCACAACTTTCATTTCTTGGACATAGGCCCTTTCTCTTTGGGACGATTCATATATTGGACCCAGCGGGCTATTGTCGTGTTTTTCACGTCAAAGAGACACAAGTATAGTAGTCTAAAATGTGGTACAAGAGTATTTCAAAATTCGTCTCTTAGAAGGTGAAAAGACTTGGAATGTGTTTTAGATAAATAACTTATTCGATATATGTTCAACTTATTGAGATTTTCAATTTTTTTCTTCTGGATAATGATTACGTAAATAGCAGTAAAGAGTTTTTAAGATTTTTCAAAATTCGAACTCTCAGTACTGTACAGGGGTCGTGTGTGATTTTTAGTTAATGATCGATTTAACTTTGACTGAATCAGCTATTGTCGTGGTTTTCACTTCGCGAGGATAGGCCCTACACAAATATTTAAGATGTTAAATTAAGATTTTTCGAATTTCGACAACTAACGGGGCGAAAAAGGATAATATTGGTTTTCTATCAGCCGATTATGGTTATCATAACCAGTAGAGATATTGAGGTGTTGTTCGCGTCAGAATGATACTCACGTAAGTTCTTAGAAAATGTTATGCAAGTTTACTTATTTTGCAATACAAGTTTATTATTAAGAAGTAAACTTGGTTTGTAAACTTTCAAAGCAGACGATCCGAAAAGAAAGTACGATCAGCGAGAAATAAATTCTACGGTAGTTTCATTCTATAGTTTCATTCTACGTGTATTACAACCTCTATGAGTCCAGAAAATTTATATTTTATTTTTTAAATTAGTTTTAACGAATTATTTCGACGTTATGTGGCGCAGCTGTTTGTAGGTCAAATCCATTGTTCCGAAGGTTCTTGTCTCTATTTCCGTTCAATGCTATACAACTGGGCAATTCTGACAAACAAAAACTGCAAGGAAGATTAAATTATTGCAATTTGGATGAAGTCGATCAAATGTGGTGAAAAATTGATTATGCAGTCCACTATCTACTGAAATTCCTCGGCAGCATCTACCCACATATACAATTTCACTAACCTTAAGGTTGAGCCACCAGATACGTTTATTTCAGCGATTCATTATCCCGCCAAAAATGCCTAATGCCACTAATTTGCAAGTGAATGTTTTGAAAAACAAATTAGATATTGAGGGCACCATTACCAACAGTAGTGCTTGGCAGAAATTATTCTTAATACCACTTAAACTACGTATTTCATTCGATTATTCTCATATATTTAAGAGTCTGTAATTACCCAACAATGTCACCATTTCTGTGACTATAAATTTGGCCCAGGCGAAGTTGCTGTTAGTGGCAGGGACAAACTTAAGACTGCTTTTCGCGTGGACAGCTATAGTTACTTATCCTGCTGCAGAATTAACTCAACTATCAGATTTGGCATTAACATTTGTTGACTGAACTACCTATCTGGTGTACAGAGAGGTTTTTTAAATTAAAATTAATATTATATGATATGAGTAATACACGCGAGCAAAGTCGCGTGCGCACTGTTAGTCTATAAGAGTTCACTTACTGACTGACATATCAAACTGAAGCCCAAACCGCTGGACCTATAATCGTGAAATTTGTTGTATGTTTTCCCTTCAGTTCGTAGGCCAGCAATAAGAAGAGATTTTTCGAAATCCGTCTCCTAATTGGGTAAAAAGTGGTAAAATGTGTTCACTAATATTATTCTACATATCTATGCTGCATTGGTAAGCTATATATATGTTATTGATATAATAAATGGTGTAGAGCTATATATTTTTGTTTATCTAATAGATGATGTAGGTTAGGCAGGCATGCATAGTTCGATAAATATGTGTAGTTTAGTAATATAAATCGTTAATATTTCTAATCCCTCGATAAACGGCCGGTTAAAATTCTCTACACACTCAATAATTTCGTACATTTAAACAACAGTCTCAAACATCTCCAAATTTTAAAATTACGCCTCGTTTATTGCGACTTTACACAAAAATCCCCATTGAAACACAGCATAACATCTGTTCTACTGGTTTCCATTTGTTAATACCACAATTTTAAGTTATGCAGTGCTGCGCTCTGGAGACAAAAAAATCCTCAATTACCTTCATAATTACTTTATTTTAAGTTTCTTGGGTTGTCTATCGTTACCTTTCAATATCGATTTCGAGAGACAGAACTTCAGCCGATCGGTAACTATATTTTCAAACAATCGGGAAAGAAACAACTTGAAATAGCTATTCTAAGTGCAGTGTCGGTTTGTCGCCAGCTTACTTCGGCAAAGTTCCTGTTATCGACTTCCCTCTCTATAAGTTTCTTCCACCATCTTAACTTATATAACCAACTAGAGAGAAATATAGACTTGGTATTTTTACGAAAAAATTACACGAATATAACTTTTGGCGCAAATAATACTATCGTAAGTTAAATGTAATAATATATTAGACAGTAATAATGTAAATCGCTGATTCTCGGAATCATATAAGTAAAATAAAGGATATTTTGTACTAACTATTACAAGTGATATTTCGTGCACAGTGTGTTTGCATTATTTGTTGTTTCAAATCATCTCTCCACACTTATGGCTGCTAGGAACTTGCTGAACAATATTAATTTAATAACAGAATATTTCGTAGAAAATTATATATATATTTGCAAGACTTAATAAAAGACACTGCCCAATTGCACAAAGAAAGAAGTTTTGTCTAACTAGTCGCAAATTATTTTATTGTTACATGAACGTAACTGTAATGCAAAATGTTTAAAAAATGCATAGAAATACCTTCTGAAAATTAATTAAGTTATGACTCAGCAACATTAAAATATTCTCTATGCTCTACACAGTATAAAACATATTAAAAAATCTCGGGTTTTTGTGACGATTCGAACTTCAAAATTATGAATTTCGAAGTATAACATTCTGACGATGCTAACATGTATACTTCATAGCTTATGTGTGCATGATCTCATAATAATATACTACCTAACATAATACTTGCATTGATTAAAAAATTAGAAATTTTGCACATTGCATACATCGGTAAAATTTTAAAAACGATGTAGTCAGTATTATGATTTTATCATGCACACTTCCTTTAAAAATACTCACTTTTACGGGTAAAAATATCAGTAAAATAAAATTATGGCGAGCTTAGTTGTATGTGAAACTGTTTTGTCCTGTATGGTTGATAATCCGCCTTAACATTTGGTTATCGGTAATATTTTACCGTGATACTATAGCCATATTTCAGGTGTTTTTAGTTTCATTTGTCAAGTTACTGCAGAAGAAACTAAAACAATCCTTACCCTTTTTGTCCAGGGTTAATATGGCTGGCGCAGTAAACATCATGTTTGGAACACCTGTCCGTCGCGATTTTTACAGCTGAACGCAGGAGTTTAATCTCTCATAAGTGTTTACGCAACTATCGTGTATGATAACGTGTTTCGAAAGTACAGTGTTTTTTTTTTCTACGGAGACTAAGATCAACACATAGTTCGTAATGTATTGCCTAACTGTGGTATCAGTTAGATAACATTTACGAGATAACAAGTCATGAAAAATATGTTTCTCAGAAAAAAATACAACTTAGGGTAGATATGTCATTGACGGGTCATACTTAATCAATTACGTTGGCCCCGTACTACAAAATACGACGAGATCGCACAGTTGTACGTAAGTTTCATCTTGTAGTATTACATGGTCTGGACGAATTTATTTTCAAAGAAAACTAAAGAGAATATAAACAGAACATGCTTTATTCAACAGGATACATATACACAACCTAAAGTTTCATAAATAGAACTGTATCAAACAAAACAAGGACAGCCAAAAAGAATAAAACAGACATCTCCAAGGCAGACAGCACATATATGAAGTCTGCTTTGGAAAAAATACAAACAGATAAAATGTTTGAACCACAGAAATATAAAACACAACAATGACACGAAACGAAGCACAGTAGCAACTGTAAGGTTTGATGAATATAGGAAAATTCACATCACCAAAGACACAGTGCATGCAAGATGAACAAGTAGGAATGCATCACCTGTAGTTGAATTCACAGAAGAAACATAATTGTCAGTACGATCCAGAAAAGGCACAATTTTTGAAACTGTCAGCAATATATTTACGTGAAGCAGGATGTCCTGTTTTCGAAGTACATCTGATTAAGTTAGATGTTATTCACATTGTTCCAGAAGCAATTAAATGTTCAAAAGAACAGTTGACAGCCGTTTTAGGAACAAACAAACGCTTACTTCTCCTTCGAATGCACGTCTTTGAAACTCTAGAAAATACGGCAAAAATAAATAAAAAAAGAGCAGAAGAAACACTATTAAAATAAGGAGCAGAATGTAAGAAAGTTCGATGAAATTTTGTAGCAATTATCTTTTCAGCCGTGTTTTAATGGGGTGTGACAATGGAAAAAGAATATTGAAAATTAAACATAATTTATGTGGTTTTCAGCTATGATCTGCAAAATGTTGTATATATTTTTGGTGCTTATATAATTTTGCATTGGCGGCAATGTTATTGTTTGTTACAAATTCAATACCATTCCCGAGACAAATAATGACATAAAAATCAGTTTAGCCAATTTCAGTGAATGTTATTTTAAGTATAGGAAAGGTGTTCTTATGTTTCGCCCCGATAGTCATAATCTATATATATATATATATATATATATATATATATATATATATATATAAATGAAAGCTGACTGATTGACTGACTGACTGACTGACATATCAAACTGCAGCCCAAACCACTGGATCTAGAATCGTGAAATTTTTTGTGGGGGTTCCCTTCAGGTCGTAGGCGAGCACTAAGAAAGGATTTTTCGAAATTCGACCTCTAAGGGGGTGAAAAGTGGTGAAATGTGTTTCCGAAGAAACGTCGATACAACTCAAACCCGACGGCCAATCATGGTGATTTTGACTTCAGTATGACACTCGTAAAAATGCATTTTTGCCAATTTAAAGATTTTTCGAAGTTCAACTTTTAAGGGGTTGAAAAGACCTTAAATGTGTTTCCAATCAACTATCGATATCTATTGAACCCTTCGGGATAGAGAGTTGATATTCACTTCAAAATATTGCTTACGTAGATACCCAAAAAGTAGTTTCAGGTTTTTTTGAAATTCGACCCCCAGGCAGTAAAAAGGGGCAAAATGTGTTTTTTATGAATCGTCTATATCTTTGAAACACAATTGGCTATCGTCGTGATTTTAACTTTAATTGGTTACTTTTACAAATGTCTATGACAGGACTCAAAATCGTTTCGAAATTCTTTATTTAAAGGGGTGAAAATACGTGAAATGTGTTT
>PNEQ01088677.1:0-36343 GCA_003012365.1 Medauroidea extradentata | reverse complement strand
CAATATCCCAAGTACCATTTAAAATATATTTTCCGAATTCGGCCCTAAATTGGTTAAAAATGGGGTAATATGAGTTTTCGACTCACATTCGATACATATCAATTCCATAGTTTTTTATATAGAGACGTGATTTTTGTTTAGGATTGATGCTTACTCAAATACCTAAAAAGTAATTTTAGGAATTTTCGAAATTCGCCACCTAAGAACGTGAAAAGGGGTGAAAAGTGGTGAAAAGCGTTTTCAATTAATCGTCGATGTATCTTGAACCCAGCGGGCTAATGTTGTGTTTTTTACGTCCACGAGATACCAATAAAGTATTCTAAAACGTGATTCAAGGGTTTTTCGAAATTTACTCTCTTAAGTGGTGAAAAGACCTTGAACGTGTTTTAGATAAATCCTCAATATCTATCGAACCCGTCGAGATACACAATTTATTTTTACTTCAGGGCGACGATTACAGAAATTATCGCAAAACGGTTTTCAGATTTTTCGAAATTCAATTTCTTAATACTGTGCAGGGGTGATATGTATTTTTTTAGTGAATGATCGATTTTGATTCGACTGAACGATCTAGCGATGTGATTTACACTTCAGTTGGATACTTATACAAATGTCTAAGATGTAAATTTAAAATATTTCTAAATTTGACACCCAAAAGGGTGAAAAAGCACAAAATTTGTTTTCCATCAACCCACGACATCTATCTAACCAGTAGCGATACTGAGGTGTTGTTCGCGTCAGAGTGATGCTTACGTAAATATTTAAAAAAATATGTATGTAATTTTTTTCTTTATAAGAAACGTGATTATTAAGAATAAAACTTAGTTGGTCAATAATCAAGGCAGACGATCCGAAAAGCAGGAACGAGCAGCGAGAAACAACTTATACAGGAGTTTCACTACAGTAACATATCGAGACATGGTGTTGTACAACCTCTATGAGCCCAGGACACAGATATTTTTTTTTTCAATAAATTTTATTTTATGAATTATTTCGACGTTACGTGACGCAGTTGTTTGTTACTCAGGTCTAAATTCCGGGAGGTTCTGGGCTCGAATTCCGTTCAAAGCTGCGTGCAAACGTTCAATTCTGACACACAAAAATTACAAGGCAGATCGAATTAGTGTAATTTACATGTAGTCTTTAAAAGGGGTAAAATTGCAGTTCGCTTTCCACTTAGGTTCCTCTGCAATATCAGCTGACATATCGTCGGTATAGTGACAAAAGTGACTAAGTCATAAATTCTATTTCGTTTAAAAACAGTATTAAATTGTAGATATTAACAAAAATGTGGTACAGTATGTTAATATACTGTGACACAACGGTACCAAACGACGAATAGACTTTAAACTTGGGCAATTGTTCGTGAACAACATAAACAAATGCCTAGCATTTTTATAATTTTATCTCATTTTAACTTTATCACTTTTGGCAGTAAACCGACGATATATCATCTCACTAATCTCAGGTTTGGGGCTCCAAATACGTTTCCGCGAAACCTTTACCCTCTGAAACTTTGTAATGTCAATAAAGTTAAAGTGAATATTTTGAAAATATATAATTGAGGGCACGTCACCAATGGTTGTGCACAGGGTAAACAGATATTTCTCATTCGATTAACCACTTACCTTAGACGTCTGTAACTACCCTAGAACGTCAAATTGGCAGTTTTATAAATAAGGCCCAGGCGAAGTCGCTGTTAGTGGCAGGGACAAACTTAAGACTGCTTTTCGCGTGGACAGCTATAGCTACTTATCCTGCTGCAGAATTAGTTCAACTAGTCGCTTGGACATTATAACACTTGATGACTGAAGTACCAATCTTGTGTACAAAGAGGTTTTTCAATTAAAGTAAATATTATCAGTTACGAATAATACTCGCGAGCAAAGCCGCGGGGGACTGCTAGTAATTGATAAAGCAGCTTTTTAGAAAAAAACATACAGTGACTTACAGACAGTTGGAATGTTAAAAATGTTCAATGTGTAACATATGTCTTTTAATGTTTATTAATACTTAGAGGACCATTCCCTATGTTCATAAATTCAAACAAGTATATTTACATTTACGGTAAATATTACCAAACTCGACGAGGAGTTGAAAATTACCATGAATAACATGATCTTTGGCGAGTTGTGCAATGGGAGTACACCTAGTTGTAGAAGACTTGGTGTACAAAATATGTCACAATTTAAGATAATCGGAGTAGGTTCGAAAAGAAGCAAGTCATCCCTCAAGTGCTCTCGAGTGCTTCCTGCAGCCTACTTATAGGCGAGTCTCGTCAGTATGTGGTGTAGTGTTATCACTGAAGAAAGATGGCTATCAAGACTGTGTACTTGTTGCTGCTGGCAGTGCCAGTCCTCTGTGTACGACCTCCTCGCAACTATCTACTGAGAACCTCGCCAATACAAGAACCTGTCATACACACACAAGCACAAGCACAAGGACAACTCATCCTCACAGAGTACCTGGAGGCTGGTAAGATTCAAGAGGCACAGAACCTCTCTAGAGTACAAGGAGATGCTTTCCCTGAAGATATACCCAGCTACTCCGGCTTCTTCACCATCGACAAGACCAAGGGCTCCAACACTTTCTTCTGGTTCTTCCCCGCCGAGGTGAGTGCAATGTGCCAATTAATTGGCCTACTAAAAATTAGGTCAATTTTCGTGCGTGTGACGTGCGAGAGAGGAAAACCTAGAGAGGGAAGGCGTTTATATGTTCACATTTAAAATATAGCTCTTGATGAACCAGTTTAGTTAAATAAAGAATTACCTGCTAGCACAGCGCCAATTAATTCCTTCCATTAACACTTAATCTAATCAGGGATGACATTTGAAACAATAAGCGGATGCCGATAATTAAAGTTTATATTCGTTTATTTTAATTATGTGCCGGGTACAGCAATCTGATTTCTGGACTAGTAACCAGGTGATATGGTCATAAAAGCTGTTTATTTCTCAAAAATAGCTTATTCAGGTGGATTAATTCTTACCCAGCCCATGTTAACGAAATGCTATTAATTTTGTAATTAGACCCCAAACCATATATGCCCTTAAGAGTTGATTGTTTGATCTTACAAAACCATAGAACATTTAGTTTAGATAAGTTATAGCATCAGGGAAGTGATAACTTTCGTTCTGTTTGAAAAGGGCACTACTTTTTTTTTTTCTTTTTAGAAATGTGATATAGTATTTAGAGGGTTAAATTAATTAGGTAATATTCTCGTTTATCGGTTGGTTTTCTATATTAAAAAAATTAATTGACTCTGTTGACAAACACATTAATTACAGTTAAACGAGCTCCTTTAATTGAAATACTTGCCTAAATGTTTGCTGAATAAATTTTGGTCCATAAACGCTTTCAAACATTTTTATATAGTATAAATTTTTATCTGTTAAGAAAAATTATTACATTCATACCTTAAAAATAAATATACTGTAAATATTTATTACCAGCAGAAAGGTTTAAAGTTACAGAAGTAATGCTCTCATGATTTAGACTAACGGGACTTGAATCATAGATTATATTTTACAAATCGCTAGCAATTAAAGAAAGTGTGACGACTTGGTGCTTTTTTTTTCTAGAATGACTACAAGAATGCTCCGGTTGTTCTCTGGTTGCAAGGAGGTCCTGGATCCACATCACTCTTTGGTTTGTTTGTAGAGTTGGGTCCATTCACTGTGTCAGAAGATTCGTCGAAGCTTATAAAGAACCCATACTCGTGGCACAAAAACCACTCACTTCTGTTCATTGACAATCCTGTGGGAGCAGGTGAGAAATTGATTATCCTTAATTTTATAGAATTTTTTAGCACTATATGCCTCTAAGTTTAATTCCTGAAGGTTATTGTAGATTTGTTATTAATCTGTGAAATATAAAGGGCCCCACTCACACTCACCCAACATATTCAGTCACTCACAACACACAGCCCACACCGCTGGACCTAGGCCACAGACGACTAAGATATGATCTAGGCACGTACAATTTAGAGGGGGCTTTCCTTTTATGCCGTAAGCAACTCTAAAGTGGGATTTTTCTAAATTTGAAAATTAATGGGGTGAAAAGGGTTGCAACGTGTTTTCAATATATCTTCTATAGCTCGTACAAAAATGCGTATTACATTATTTTTCTTAGATCTTTCTTAATTCGAAAATTCAGGTGATGAAAAGCCGTAAAATATGTTCCTACTGAATCCTCGATAACTCTTAAACCCTTTGTATTTGTAAGTGATCATTGCTTCGGAAAGAAACTTACGAGTATCCCTAAAACGTGCGCAAAGTATTTTTCCTAGTATTAATTTTTCAGTAGCACTTTGAGTTGTGACTCTTCACTTTCATTTGAAGGTAGTATCAAATATCTCATCATTTCGGTATACGTAGGCTATTTGCGTGTCTTTGTTCTTATGAATTCGAGTGGTACTGTTTTGGTGACGTTACTACAACAGTACAAAGAATGCTGTTTTAGCTTCTTTGTAGTGCCCCAAAACATGATTCTAATAAGAATGTTGCATTTTTAAATGTTATTATTTCAAGTGTGTGTTATATTTGTAGATGGGTTGAGAATATCTATAGCAGTTTTGCGTAAATATAAAATTAAATCACTTGACACCCTACAGTATCGTTCATACATCACGTGTAAGTTGTCATAAAGTCACACAAATCTCGCTGCTATACTCAATTTAACCATCCAATACTGCAATTATCATGGCTCAGAAAGCCGTTGTATTGCCTACCTCCACGGGGTTACACTGCGCCTTCGTATTTTGATTCGCACTTTCTCGAAATCGGTTTATCGGAGTGAATTAACGGAAGTAGTACTTTCCCCTTCATTTTGCGTGATAATCAATAATATGCACCTAATATTTTACTGCCGCTCAGTATTTAAAAGTTACTTACACAAATAGGTTGAGTAAACCCTACATAAGTAGTGAAGGGGAACGTTACGTCAACCACATTTTCACTTAATTATTTGCTCCGATTCTTAGAGCTCTATGCCAATTTCGGTAGCTCCTTCTCTTCTACTTTGTAGAATTTTATAAAAAGTGAATTTCAAAATTTAGTTTTCAACGTCGTAAAGCTCCGTTAATATTTACCACACAATATAGTTTGTCAGTGTAACGCCACCTAATATTACATAAACAATCTCGTCCCATATATATGTATATTCAACATATATATATATATATAATCTATATATATATGTGTAAACGTCAATAAAGATCCAGAACAACACATATTTATTACAGAATAACTAACTTTCGTAGGTAACTTTGTGTTACAACTACTCGCCCCTGATCTTTGAAAGAACTGTGCAATGGGAGTGCATGACTGGATTTATTTGCTTGGACATACTCCATTGCGAAATAAATGACTGTCACAAGAAAACTACAAATAAAAATAAGACAAAAAACATAAATAAGCAGAGTATGCTTTAGGCATCAGGATACATACACAACATGAAATTCCAAAACTGGAATCTGGTCAGATATTTATTTTCTGTTTGTTCCTTGTCTTATCTGACCAGATTTCAGTTTTGGAATTTCATGTTGTGTATGTTTCCTGATGCCTAAAGCATACTCTGCTTATTTATGTTTCTTGTCTTATTTTTATTTTTAGTTTTATTGTGACAGTCATTTATTTCGCAATGGAGTATGTCCAAGCAAATAAATCTACTCGTCCCTATTAAGCTCTTTTTACAAACATGTATTTCAAATCCGGAAATGGACCAGACTTCGCCTAATTTAACCTAAACTAAATCTAACTAATCAAATTGTTAACACTGACTAATAGCATAAGGAAAAATTGGAGGGGGGAGAGGTTGTACTTTGCCAAAAATTTTAATCGTTTTAATAATTTTCATATTTGTACTAAACATAATATTTTTGTTGACTTACAATGTGATTGTTTTATGTTTTTGCAGTTATAAAATTAGTTTAGTTTCTTAGTTTTTATATAGCCTAATAGTGTTTAAAAGTCTTATTTTGCTTAAAACGACAGGAAAAACCTGCTGACTTTGAAATAAAATAATTCACACTGCGTACCATTGTCAGGGTTACACTAAAACATGTATACAACAACAGTGAAAGCTGAAATAAATATTCATTGCAGTAAAAAACAGTTACGCGGTATGTTCACTAAAAAACCTTACCTCACAAAAATATAGAAATCAACGTGCGATATTTTTGAACACAGCAATAACAATTTAAACAATGCATCATAATAAAACTCTTATCCCAACAATATGACACAATATGACACGGTTTGTTTGTTCGTATTCTTCGCTCTCTTATTTTATTTACTCGTTTACGATTAAATTGTGGTGTTTTTATGTGAATCCCAGAAGGTTTCGGCAAAAGAAGGCCAAATGTTTGGTCATCCGCCGGGGGGGTGGGGGGGGGTTGGTTGGGTTGGGGTTGGATTTTTGAAACCTGATAGACGGTCAGAGCGGTGCTCCCAATAATTTGGCTAATATAATAAACATTGATTCGTATTTGTGCGTAATACTGAGAAAGTTTCGGCAAACAAATTTCTATGTTCTTGTGCGTAGGGGAGGGGGAGAACGAAGTATAGGGGAAGAACAGGATACTCAAAAATATTTAGTGAAAAAAAAAAAACATTTCGTAAGTTGTGCGTGCGCCTACAAAGGTTTTCGCCAAAAATAATATGGTCTAAAAATATGGGGAGGGGCAAAATGTGGTGATGGACAGAAAGAGGTATCCGAAAAATTTACTGAAACAATTTTTTCCTTAAAAATATTTCTTAAATGGTCAACAATGACCCATAATATAATTTTGCGCCGTATAGTTTTTTTTAACAATTTTGTTTCAGAAATATTATAACATTTCACTGAAAACCCTACGAATGAAGTTGTGGGTGCGAGACAGTATAATATAGTTTTGAATAATTTTTTACATTTAGAAAAATAATGTATCAATAATAATACAAATTTGGAATTTATTGTTTTTAAAAAATAGGCGAAAGAGTAAAAAAATGTACATTGCGTCAATGTCACTTTTTGCGGTTTCTCAATTTCTGAATGAAAATTAACTTTCGCAAAATGCGCATAATTACATACGATGATTTATGACAATTAGAACATGGAATAAAGATTAATTTACAAAATATTCTATGGCGTCATATAACTCACTTATTTACACACACACACATATACATATATATAGAGAGAGAGAGAGAAAGAGAGAGAGAGAGAGAGAGCTGACGCCAAACATTCCTAAATGTAAAAATAGCGCTAGTGCTAAAACATGTTTTCTTTCCGATCAGCTGAAGTTTGATGTAAGTAATTTATATTGTTTGTATAATGGCTATCTCTGCTTCATCCGTTATTGACTAGCTGTAACTCCGAGATTTTTGAACTGTAGACACGCTTACGCCTCTACCATGTTTGCTTTCAGTGAATATACTGAGCCAATGTTATGTTTTTAAAGTGGATTATTCCGCAGCCGCGCCTACATACCTTTATCTATACTATCCCTTATATGTGTGACGAGCCCTCGTGTATTTCACTCAAACGGAAGAGTTACCAAACCACGTTTACGAATGCAAATAGAATCAGTGGGGATATCTTGGTTCGCTAATTACCACAGGTTAACTAGGTTGTGATTGAACGCATGTGCGCAGTTTTAGGAAGGAAGAATATCACTCTTGAATAATTTTGTAAACGCTTCGAGTTGAAATGTTACCGTACCTGGTCTAACCGAATGACTTCTCGTAAACAAATCACGACACCTGGTAAAAAGAGCAAGTCCTTTACAGCAGTAAATCTACTGGCAAGCAAATATTCGCAAAATCAGTCAAAATTTAACATGGAGACAACCAGAGTTTACTTCAAAATAGCAGACTGATGTTATGTTGATGACTTGTTGGCAAAGAATTCCTCTCCAATCTTCTTTGTTCTTGACTGGTTGTCTGAGATTCTTTTTGAAGAAATACACTGCGTGGTTAGTTTATTGTAACAAACGAAATATGCATTTTAGCCATACGCCATTGCAGTAAACGGTGTCGCACAGAAAACCAGAGAACACACACAGACAATAAACAACCAAAATGACTTTGTTAACAACTTACAAACATAGGTAAGCACATATAATTCCAAAAGGAATACTTGCAATTAGTTAGAATAAAGTAAATAAATATTTATTTTTTATTATAACATAGGTTATTGGACATTTTGTCATCGCTGTACTGTGCTGGACGTGACGATAACATAAATAAACGAAATATATTCCTGAACTTATGGATTACGTTATTCAGTTCTTCAAATGTCTGCTGTAAGACAGCAATACAATTTCAAATATAAATTTCCTCCATTACGCGCTGTGTTTTTGATATAAACTTACTTTATTTATAAATAACTATGTTTACCCTGAAAATATGTGTATACTTTCTTAGTGTTTTTGTTTTGTAATATATTTTAAAGTTTAATAAGAATTTATTTGCCATTTTCTCGATATCAGAAAAGCCCTTAGAGATGGTTCTGACCACAATAACGGGAATTATAATGGAAATCTCCAAAGCTATGGTACTATCCTGTCATACGCTTGGAGTGATTCGGGAAACCACAGAAAACAGAAATCAGATTGGCCGGCGATGGTAATCAAACCCGGATCTTCTGAAATGCGAGTATAACGTGATATGGCTTTCGCAGAACCTCTGGGTTAAAATACGACGCAGAAAAATATTCAGTCAGCCTATTCTGTACACTGATATTCATGGAATGAGCCTTTTTCACGTTGTTGTTTTCTACAGTCCTAATATTTTCTTCACATTTTATTTTTACTTTTTTGTTTCCTACAGGATTTAGTTACACGACTAGTAAGGACTATGCAACAGACGAAACTAGGATAGGAAATGATCTGTATTCTGCAATGGTACAGTTCTTCACGTTGTTCCCTAATCTTCAGACCAACGACTTCTTCGTGGCCGGAGAGTCATACGCTGGTGAGTACTGAGCAACAAACCACTGATTATGAATGTTTATCAGAGTTTTATAATAGATATCTCGTGATCTGTATTCCTAGATTTTCCTGTGATAAAAATATGTATACAGTGTACCGTTATATAGCTATATATGTTATAATTAATAACTGCCGTGCATCTAATTACGCTTCAGGAATTCGTAGGCACCGCGTACCTGCGATTTAGGAGCTAAGAGGTGGAGGAGATATAGGGCAACCTTGAAGCGTGCATTAAAACCCGCATTGCCTCAACGAGCCAACTGGCGTGCAAGATTACCGCTGAAATGTTTTTTAATATGGGACATTAAGCGGTGACCATATAATTTTTCTGGTAGAAAATCTTTAGCAAAGATTAACGCACGTCTATATCTTATTTCCACGTACGTCCATTGAATTTATTTTGTAGCATATGCAGGGGCGTCATTTAGGGATGTCAAGGAGGGGGGGGGGCAAACCCCCCCTTCCCTTTGGATTTTGAATTTTGAGTGTTTAAAACATATTTTTCGTATTTCGTTTGTTAAATAATGTTAACTTAAGCACATAAAACTGAAGTTCTATTATTAAAGATTCAAATTTATACAAGATTACGATCTTGTCTGAATTGGTTTGCGTACGTTGGCACAATGGGCCCGCGTGAAATAATTTCATAGGTAAAACCTGTTTACGAACACACTGCAACGCAAACAAAAATAATTTACGAAGGCGACTACTACAAAGATAAATTACTGTTGAATAAGATTATTTATAATAGTTTAGAAAATTAATAAATTAGATATTACTACATTATAGAAAAATCATGTGGAAGACGTTTGACTTAAGCAGATTCAGGTTAAAATGTTTTATTGGCATGGGGCAAGTTTAGTTTATTTTTACTATAATAAAGTATGTAAAAATTCTTTACTTTAAATACAAGATTTGTATTTTATTTCCTAAATTTTGTAATACGAAAAAGTCTACATTTTAAATTTTATGATAATATCAGCAGATTGTAGTACTGTGAATGAACAAGTTATTACTGCAAGTGTGTTATTAGATATGTTCTTTTTTTACTGAAAAAAATAGAAAAAATAACCACATCGTAAGTGTAGTATTTAATCTGTGTATATATATATATATATATATATATATATATATATATATATATAGTTAGATTTCTTATATTAGTTTTCCTTTTAAATGTGTTAGGAGACGTTTCCATAACATATCACAAATAAAATTGTCATACTTTTAATCTTAAACCTTGCAAAATTTGGGAATTTCTATTGTTCTACCTCTTTTACGAAAACTTGTTTAGAAATCCCCCAAAAAATAAGAATTTTTAATTCACTGACTTATTCTTTTTATTTTCAGGCAAGTATATTCCAGCTCTTGGACACGCAATACATCAAAACAACGCAAATGCCAGCGTGAAGATTAATCTTAAAGGTGACTGTATGGTTAATAATATTGTATTTTCAGGATGTGACAATTTTGTGAACAAACTTAATGTCGTTTTTATCTAACCATTTTACATCAGAAATGATTTATGAATTCCATATAATTTAGATCGAAGTCTAAAACTAAATCCGACTGAAAGTAAAAGTGTTTCGGACAGCTAAATTACTGTCATAAACAAATGAGACGGGCGATCGTGCGGTAAAAATGATGGGAATCAAGATTGCTTCCATTGGTGGGAATACAATAACATCTTATGTATATATGAAAATCGTGTATTTAATAAAATAGTTTATAAACTTAATTTTTCAATTTAATAGAAGTGCTTTATAGAAACTAACATCTTATACAAGTAATTCTGGAGTGCTCAATACCGTGGATTTAGTCACTGTTTAGAATAATATGAGATTAATTTTAAACGACGGAAGAATTTCTGGTCAGGACAAACATAAGTGCCTTAAGAAAACTGTTATTCAACAGCAACGACCAGCAAGATTCCCATATTTGCGAAAGAAGGGAAAGACCTACGAGTAATGTAACTCGAATAACTGGCTTAATTATTTAATGTCACAACCTGTTTGAAAGTTTGTTATGATTGAAACTTTGAAATAACATCACATGGTTTGACATATTTTTATTATTGTGCCTGACTCTTCAAAGTATATTTATAAACGATTAAGAATAATTCGAAACTTAAGAAGGATGGCGACACGACACAATCGGCTTGAATATAGGAACTAACCGTCAAGGGAATCTACCATTAAAGGTAGGCTATTATTCCAGAATACATTTGGAGTGATGATTTAGGAGAACATATAACAACTAAACCACAATAAGTGACTCCGGAATAAAAAAAATCTGCTCACCAGATACCAGTATAAATAATTGGGCTACAGATTGCACAATTTAATTATTTCAGTCAAGAAAGTCTAGGAGAAATCTTAACGACATTATTGGTGACAGCATTGCAGCATGTACAGTCTTAACGTCAACGAATGACTCGTAAGCATTAATACACATTTCAGAGTTTTATGGTTACTTTTCCCAAAGAGTAAGGTTAGTCCGTAAAATATTTTGAAGTGTAAGACTTTTAGCAGGCATCGTGAGCCAGAAATTCGTGATGTTTGTGAGATCTTTTACTAGAACATTTGCAATATTTATCTACTCGCTGAATGTGTGTGTGTGAGAGAGAGAGTTTGGTCAGCGCTAAACATTTATGATTTTAGTGTTGGTGAGGGGTAACATTAGACTAATATGTAGCGGCGCCGGCATGAAACGGTGGGGGAATCAGGAGATCCTTAAGGAAACTCGGCAAAAAAATGGCATCATCCAGCACAATTCCCATGTGCGAAAATTCAGGGACCAACCCACGGGGGTAATAACCTGGAACGTCTTGATGGGAGACAAATAGTCTGACCAATCGGCCACCGCGGTCTCTATCTGTTGGAGAATATATAAACAAATTTACATCTTAGAACATACAAAATGTTGTTAGATGAGATCTATGGCATTATTTGGGGAGTCGATAGCAAAAATAATAATCATTAACATTTCATAAATGCTTCAAGACCATATATGCTAGATATTTGTAATAAAGAGGATGCGTATGAATGAAATAATTATTTTGCTATCCGTTCCATTCAATTATTAATTTGCAACAGAACATAGTAACTTACGGTATTAGATTTTCGCTCACACAATCCGTTATGTTACATCTGAACAATTCTAGCAATGTGGGCAAGTTACAAACTAAATCATTGTTTTGGAGCAAGTAAGGTGTGTGACAGAAAACCAGAGAATTCCCACGAACAAACCTCTATGTAAAGAAACAAAAATACTTAGTTTCCAACTGGCAAACATATACAATTCCACAACGAATTAAGTCCATGAGTTACAAGATAAATGAACAGACCATGGCTTGAATGCTCGTTTGTGTTCAGTTTTCTTGTAACGTATTGACTGAATTCCTTGTGGAATTTTGTATGTTTACATATGTTTGCCAGTTATAAAAACCTATTATTTGTGTACTTACCTGTTTTTTGTGTTAATTATCTGGTTTTCTGTGACACACCCTTTGCTGCAATGGCGTGTGTACAAAACACTTTTATTCGTTTTTAATCATCCTTTATGCATATATAACCGACAGTCTAGGTTGCTTGAACTTATTTATGATAATGTGATGAGTAGAACAACTAGTCGACATGTGCACTGCACGTTCTCTGGTACATCACATTTGTCTTTTAGAATGAAATGTATGAGATGATGCACGGACAGGTAAAATGTGTACTGTAATGAAATATTGATCCAACTACCATACTTATTATAATGGTATGGTTTCCTATTTGCATAAGTATAACCAAATATTTGTATCCATAATCACGAGATTTATTTCATGTTTGCAGGTCTAATAATAGGCGATGGCCTGACAGATCCTATCCACCAACTGGACTACAGTGACTATGTGTATCAAGTTGGCTTGGTGGACAACAGCACCTGGAAGGATATGAAAACACACGAAGAAAAAGCACGCAAGGAGATAGAAGCTGGCAACTACACGGCTGGTGGCGAGGTATTTAGATTTAAAAAACTGAGAAACGAACAACACATTAATTTAAATACTCGTAAGCACTTCTTAAACTTGCAAGACTCATTCAGATCATATGCAAACACGTAACTGTTTCCACATTAGTGCAAGTTGGGGAGTGAAATAGACATGAAGTATATATGTGCTAAGGTAAATGGACTTTATATCTGATACATAGAGAGGCCATTTGAGACGGTGACACTGTAGTTTGCACAAGGACAGAAAACGTGACAAATATGTCACAGTTGCATTTATTAATGAACTATACCAGAATTCATCATTAGTGCTTTCAGGAAACAATGCCAAACCCAGCTATATATTATTCGAGCCGTAAAGTGACTTACAAGTACCTAACTGGATTTAGTTGCTAGGACATACTTCACTACGAAATAAATGACTGTCAAATGAAAATTAAAAATAAGACAAAAAACATAAATAAGCAGAGTATGCTTTACTCAACAGGACACACACAACATAAAATACCAAAAACGGAATCTGGTAAAATAAAAAAGGAACAAACAGAAAACAAACGAAATAACAAAAATTAAAAATAAGAACCCTAAGTTAACATACGACACAACGATGAGACGAAACAAAAACACAATAGGTAGATATCAGACACCAAACATAAATACGACAAACGACACAACGATAAGACGAAACAGAACACAAAGATATCAGGCACAAACGAAAAAAAAAAAAACGATACAAACAACGAGACGAAACAAAACACAGTAGTTTTCCAGACAGTCAGTATAACGACGTTTCGGGATCTGTTCCCGTCATCAGGTAGACACACAGGGTTCATTAAAACGAGTGTGACACTGGAAAAACCATGGGTTAGGGTAAAGCCCCTTATCCTGCTCAGCCAAAGGAAGACGAGCTGTCTCCTGATTGGTCGCGCAGCATAGAGAATCTGATTGGTTGTGGTAGGTTGAGTGTTTGTTTTTATTTGTGCTGTAAAGTTGTCTCTCTTAATCAAAGGGATCCGCACATTGTTTAATTCAATACTCTGTTCACTGGATAATTGCTATTGCTAATAATAAAGGCTGATTCTTTTATTTTTATATTTTTAATTTTGTCAGTTTCTTGTGTAAGTGGTTTTGAGTCTTCCCGAAGGATTTTGTGGCTATTTTCCATGCATGTTCGGCCAGCCTAGATTTTTGGGATTTGCCTATTTTCAATTATTTTATGTTCTCTGATTCTGGTTGATAGAACTCTGCCAGTTTCACCAATGTCACATATGGCCATATTCGCAGGGTATCATATATACACAGTTGTGTGTTTGTAGTTCTTCTGTGGCTGGTTTCCACCTCGTAACCATACTTTTAATAGTTGATTTGGATCGGAATACTGTTTGAAGTCCGAATTTGTTTCTCAGACGTCTTATTTTTTCCGAAACGCCTCGACCATACAGAACAACTAGGGTTCCTGCTGGTTTTTCTGTTTATGTGGGCTTAAGTGTTCTGTTAGGTTTCATGTTCTGTTTGATGGTGTTTGCTGGGTAACCATTAGCTGGGCTGTTGAATAAAGCATGCTCTGCTTATTTATGATTTTTGTCTTATTTTTAGTTTTCTTTTGACAGCCATTTATTTCGCAATGGAGTATGTCCAAGCAACTAAATCCAGTCATGCACTCCTATAGCAAAGTTATTTCAAAGAAACTACAAGTACCTAGTTTCTAATAGTAATATGATTAAATATTTTTTAATTATTGTATTCGAAAAATATAGCTCATTATATCTATTTTTGTACTGGGATGTTTCCCAGAATATTGACAAATTGAAACGTCAGTGTATTCTTCTAGTTGGCCTGTGATTATAAATAATTCTGAAATTTCACAGTTAGTCTTCGATTATTTTGCCCATTCGATTATGGTACATTTAGCATGTGCTGACAATTAGGTCTAGAATAATTACTATTGTCTGCCGTGGCACTTTATAGCAATCAAAGGAGAACGGCGTAGATGTCTATCGGTATCCAGTATTAGCCATAATGTATATCTGATGCTCTAAGTGACATAAAATAATGATTTTTTCGCTACTTGTTATGGAAAGGACTATCCGCTACCAACATAATTATGTTCTTCGATTCTTATGATTTCTTAATGTGGCCCTGTAATGAACAACTATTACATATTAATATTCCATGCATCATCATTATGTCGTTGGTTTATTACCAAACTCTTCAAAATATTATGAAATTTCTGACGTGAAACGCAGACGTTAATCAAATTTTAGTTATATATTAAAAATAAGATTTATTACCTTTATTAACAAACGAGTAAATCGTGCATTTTCTCAATTTTTATCACGAAAATAGCAAAATCTGTTTATCTTTACGGATTTGATAAAATTATTTACACTACAGAGTTTATGAGGTTTATAAATAAATTAAATGAATACTGACTGTCACGTTACTCGTATCATCTTCTTCTCTTTTACACCTTCTGCCATTATTTTAAAGTTACGTAGTATGCTGTCTCTAATAGCTTATTAAATGACTTATTTTCTCTAGCAGCGCCATCTTGTCCACAGCGTTGTCATAAGTGATAGAACTGCAGCCTAGATACGATAATGGGAAGACATCTTCTGTGCTATAGATTGAGGAACCGGGCCAACATTCTCATCAATTAATTTTAGGAAACGAAGTAAACTTTGATTAGAATAACTTCAACGGGAATCCAATCATCGCATTATGAAAGCATTTACGGTTTGTTACCATAAAACAATCTTTCACATTTCTCGGTATCTACTGATACGTGACAAGCAATGTTGATACAGTTATAACTCGCAAGTTTTAAATATCCTGCGTGTTTAATACATATTTATGTATAAATCGAAGCCCCCTACCGACGCATTCATCAAGGCAGAGCTCAAACGGCTGGACCTAGAGACATGTCATTTAAAGGGTGGCTTCTCCTTGCGCCGAAGTCATTAACTAGAAGGGTATTTTTCGGAATTCGAACATTTATGGTGTGAAAAGAATTGAAACATGTTTTTAATTAACCCTCGGTAGCTACTAAACAGTTTAAGGTATCGAGGTGATCTTTCCGTCAGTATCAAACTTTCAAAAAAAAAATGAATATTACTTAATTTTTCGGTGATCCAAATGTCAAATGTTTAGGGAAGAGAGCAATAAAATATGTTTTCAAATAATCATCGATTACTTACTAACCCATCGAGATATTTAGGTTGTAAATGCTTCAGAATATAACTTACATATATCCTTTAAAAGTAGTTTCAAGAATTTTTTTTTTTTTAATTTAACCTCTAAGGGCATTAAAATACAAAATGTGTTTTAAGTTACCTTGTATTTCTTAAACTTGCTTAGGTAACAAGATGATTCTCCGATAGTAATGAAGCTTACGTTAATACCTAAAATGTAATTTCGTGATTTTTCAAAGTTAGACAGTTAAGGAGGTCTAAATTGAAAAATGTTGTAATTTTAAAACGATTCTTGCAATGGTGGCAATTTCCAAACTAAAAAATAAATTGGACATACGCCATTGCAGCAGATGTTGTGTCACAGGAAACCAGATAATACACACAGACAAACAGTCAAGTTAACAATCAAAATTACTTTGTTTGCAAGTTACAAATATAGGTAAACATACACAATTTCACAATGAATTCAGCCAGTGAGTTCCAATCAAATAAATAAGAAATTAATTCATCACAAACGAGTACTCAGCTACCAAAATACAAACCAAGGAAAATAATATAACTCAGACTATTCCACAAGAGTAATCCCGCCAATAAGTGTGACACAACAGACAAAACATGATTACAACGACAAACAGACAAAACAAAACGAACTACAAAATATCTGCTTGTAAGCGTCACAGCAGAAACACATACACCATGAGAGAGGCGAATGCTACAAATAACACATTAACAGCGGACAGTAAAAATTGAAAACACATACGAACACAATGGCGTTCTTGCGACAATATAAATTGCGACATTACCGATGTAATCTATCCTATGGAGACTAAACGCGTGGAATCGTTGACAACGATTGATGTATAACTTGTGAGTGGTTCAACAATCTTCAGCAGGAATTCGGAGTTTTTTTTGCAACGGAGAACTGCATAAGCTGATTATGGTTGTGGTTATTGTATATCTTACTGCAAGTAATAATAATATAAGAAGGGAAATTAAAAATCCAAACTAGCAGAAAGTGCGTGTAACAATGGCAACAGGAGACTCTGGGAAAATGATACTCCAATAAAACAGGAAACAGACAAAATTAAAAGGATAATAAAAGAATTAGCAATCATAGTAACATAAATGTATTTAGCCAGCAAACAAAGAATTGAAGGACACATAGTTTACAATAATTACAAAGTAAGTAAGTCTCCAGCGCAGCCAATCAGGGTATAGATCAATGCAATTGGCCGGGACAAAGAGGAGGTACAGAGTATATAAACCCCTTGTTTCCCAGTGCCCATACTGTATGCAGGTGCTCCTCAGACTGTGTATGTGCCTGAAGACGAGGACAGATTGCAGTCAACGAAATGTCGCATTGTGTTCATCTCAGTTTTCATTGTTTCACTGTCAACAGTTAATGTGTTATTCGTACTGAAAAAAAATTCTTTTTAGTCACTGCAAAAAATTTTGTTAAAATGGACCTTACTAAATTTTTTTTGTAGTGACCACAAGAAAATTTTGCTGTCCCCAATAAAGTTTTGCAGTGACTACAAAAAAATATTTTGTGACCACAACAAAAAAATTTGGTAAGGTCCATTTTAACAAAATATTTTGCAGTGACTAATAAGTATATTTTTCAGTGCGTATTCGTTTGCTTTCCTTAAAATGTCTGTTTCTGCTGTGTCGTCTACAACCAGCTATTTCCTGTTCGTTTCGTTTTGTCTGTTTGTCGTTGTTATTATCTTTGGTCTGTTATTTCGCATTTACAGGCTGATTTCCTTTTGAAAAATAATGTGTGATGTTTTTATTTTTTCCCTTGTTTTTTTTTTCCTGGGTTTTTGTGAGTGTTGATTTATTTTCATGTTTGGTTGATTGTATCTTACTGAATACCTGGCGAAATTGTATGTGTTTACATATGTTTGCCAGTTCTAAACAAGGTCGTTTTGGTTGTTGACTTGTTTGTTTCCGTGTATTCTCTGATTTTCTGTGTCACACCGTTTGCTGCGATGGCGTATGTCCAAAACACTTCTTCAGTTTGCATGGAAAATGTTCCAGAAATCCCGAGAAGCAAAACAAACTACGATGAAATAATTTAAAAGCTGTTACTTTTGGCCGTCCGATAGACACGTATATCTCTTTGTGCACGTGCCTGTGTGTGTGTTTGTGTGTGTCTATATGTATGTATATATATATATATATAAATTCATAAGATTTCGTACTACATATATAGGCGTAATAGTTTGGAACACTGGTAGGAGGTTATGATTCGAATCTCGTGTAAGGCAAGGTGACAGGGAACTACTGTGATATTATGTACGTACATATTAGTCATAGCTAGCAGAAGAGTGAATTTTCTATTTTTATAATGAACATTTAATAGGCGACTTTCCCTTACGGCGTAGGAAATAACTAATCTAAGGGATGGAAAGCGGCACAATGAATTTTCCCAATATCTTCGAAATCCCTTAAAACCTGGTGAGGTATCGCAGTGATTGTGTGGGATAAGTCGTAAAATGTATTTTTTCCCCCCATGTTGTTAATATCTTATAACACGGTAACCTACCGATACTTTTTTCGCTCAAACAAGTTCATGCGGGAAAATCCTCTGCCGTGCAGTTTGTGTGTTTGTATATAATATTAATTATATAAATACATATCAATTATACAGAAAGTCAACTATAAAGTTCCCTGACGTAGGCAATTATAGACGTGCGAGTACCCAGGTCAAATATCGTCAGGGTTTCTGTTCGGGAGAGTAGTATTTTATTGACTGATAACAGTTACGGAGGGCAGATACGATTTTATGGGTAGACAACTATATATATATATATATATATATATATATATATATATATATATATATATAAAGACAAACTCTAGCAGACCCCCGCGGCTTTGCTCGCGTGTATTATTCGTAACTGGTAATGTTTACTTTAACTGAAAAATCTCTTTGTACACAAGATTGTTGGTACTTCAGTTCAGTCATCAAGTGATATATGTCTAAGTGGCTAGTTCAACTAACTCTGCAGCAGGATTAGTAGCTATAGATATCCACGCGAAAAACAGTCTTAAGTATGTCCCTGCCATAGACAGTGACTTCATCTGGGCCTTATTTATAGTCCTGCCAATTTGAAAGTTGTGGGGTAGTTACGTACACCTAAAGGTAAGAAGTTAATCGTTTTAACAACGTCCGATTTACCCTGTGCCCAACTATTGGTGACGGTGCCCTCAATTACATATTTTCAAAATATTCACTTGAACTTTATTGCCATTAGAATGTTCCAGTGGGAAAAGGTTTCACGAAAATGTATTTGATGCCCCAACCTTGAGATTAGTGGGGTGATATATGTCAGCTGATGTTGTCGAGGAACCTAAGTGGAAAGTGAACTTCATAATCCATTTTACCCCTTTTAAACGACTACATGTACATTGCACTAATTCGATTTGCCTTGTAGTAACTGCGTGTCAGAATTGAACGTTTGCACCAACGAGGTATAGGTATAGTTAACATAGAGGGGCGGAAACGCTTCCAAAGTGAAGCCCAATTAAAGGCTGTTTTGACCCAAGAAAACATGGCAAACAGCAGTGTGGCCAACATTATGTTGAAAATCCGTCATTCTGTTCGCACAAAATCCGTTACTTTATAGCTCCACTATATTCCCGCTAAACACAAGAAAAATTGCTAATAATTATTGTAATATAAATACTGTAATGATGTTTAAATTAGCATAATCGCTCTCGTCTCTCGACCGGATATAAGAGTCCGCCATTTTATCTACGGTCAAAATATCACGTTCAAATGAGCTTCACTTTAGAGCCTTGAAGATTGCTGTTTCCGCCCCTCTATGTTCACTATATAGCTTGTTGGTTTGAACGCAGCTTTTAACGAAATTCGAGCCCAGAACATCCCGGATTGTACAACTGAATAACAAACAAGTGCGTCACGTAACGTCGAAATAATTCAAGAAAATAACATTTTACTTAAAAAATAAAATATGTGTGTCCTAGGCCCATATAGGTTGTGCAACACAACGTCTCGATAGGTTACTGTAGATTTAAGATCGTGTATAACTAATTTCTCGCTGCTCTTTCCTGCTTTTCGGATTGTCTGCATTAAAAGTTTACCAACTTAATTTTATTCTTAAAAATCAAGCTATTTTATAATGTAAAAACTTACGTATAATTTTATAAATACTTACGTAAGTTTCAGTCTGACGCGAACAACACCTCAATATCTCTACTGGTTAGGTAGACATCGTGGGTTGATGGAAAACAAATGTTGTGTTTTTTCACCCTTTTGGGCGTCGAATTTCGTAATATTTTAGATCAACATCCAATAGATGTGAAAATCACGACGGTAGCCCGTTCAGTCGAATAAAATTCGATCATTGATTTAAAAACACATATCATCCCTGCGTAGTACTGAGAGTTCGAATTTCAAAAAAATCTTAAAACCGTTTTGCGATCATTTCTGTAATCATCATCCTGTAGCAAACATTTACTATTTATCTCGACGGGTTCGATAGATATCGAGGATTTATCTAAAACACATTCAAGGTCTTTTCACCTAACAAGAGTGGATTTCGAAATCCCTTGAATCACGTTATAGAATACTTGATTGGTGTCTCGTAGACGTGAAAAACACGACAATAGCCTGCTGGGCTCAAGATATATCGACTAATAATTGAAAACACATTTCGTCTCATTTCACCCCTTGTCACCTCCTTAGCTAGCGAATTTCAAAAATTCGTCAAATTAATTTTCAGGTCTTTGAATAAGCATCAATCTTAAAGAAAAATCACGTCTTTGTGTATACATCGTTTTGATATATATATATACATATATATATATATATATATATATATATATATATATCGATTGTGAATGGAAAACACATTTCGTCCTTTTGTTACCTATTTGGGGCTGTATTCGTAAAATATATTTTAATAGTAGTTAGATATTTACGTGAGGTTCAATCTAACGCAAAGAGCACATCGATATCTCCATTGGTTAGATAGATATAGAGGAACAATCGAAAACACATTTCACGTATATTCACCCCCTAAAATATTTAATTTCGAAACGTCTTTAAGTTTTATGTTAGTCATTTGTATACGAAACCAATTGAAGTAAAATTCACGTCAATAGTCAATTGTGTTTCAGTGATAATATACGATACATGAAAAACACATTTTGCCCATTTTTACTGCTTGGGGGCTGGAATTAAAAAAAAAATTATAATATATTTTGGGGTATTTGCGTAAGAAACATTTTTAAGTGAATACCAATTCTCTATCTCAAAGGATTCGATAGATATCGATAGTTAATCGGAAACACATTTAATGTCTTTTCACTTCCTTTAAATGCTGAATTTCGAAAAATCCTTAAATTTGCTAATATCCATTTTTTATGCGTGTCCTTTTAAAGTAAAAATCACGATGGTAGGCCGTCTGGTTCAAGCCACACAAAAAATTTCACGATTCTAGGTCCAGTAGTTTGGACTGCAGTTCGATACGTCAGTCAGTCAGTGTTCTCTATTATACATATAGATATATTAATTAATTAATATGTGTGCTATAATGTTTGAATAGGTAGGATACACCAACCCACAACAACAAAACTCCCTGATAAACATCGGTCCGCAAGAGCATCCCTAGACTGATGTGTATACTTTGGCAAAGTTGTAATAAGTGCTTAAGTAATATCTCACATTGGAAATATACACGGCAAAGAATTGCTTTTTCGGAACCCATTTTCATCTTACATTTTGGTGTTGTTTTGATGTTTACTAACTATTGCCACAAGAAGGCACACTTTGACCGGAAAACCTTTTATAGATCAATTAATTGTGGTAAATTATTTTGCTATTTATTTCGTTTAGGAATGTTACTGAAGACCTGCTATAACATTGAAATATACTTGATTCATAGAAGTCGGCATGCATGTGGCACCACATATTTAGTTTTGTTCTTACAGCTGTAATAAAATCACGTATTACATCCTGGTAAGATTACACCAGTCATACAAATTAATAAACAGAATATTTTTACACATGCACAATTAATCAACTAGCCGGAGCCTTATAACACTAATTGTGAACGTTCACATGATGCCGGTTACCGCTGAAACGCCTGCGAGTACTGCAACCACAAGTGTCTACCTATGTAGCTGGTTGTATAACTGCTGGCTTTTCGCGGTTTACGAAGTGAGGAGATTTAGATTCAGCATCTAGGTCTTCAGCGCCGGTGAGGGGTGACATGATGTGAGTATGGAGTGGCGTCGTAATGAGGGGGCGGAGATATCAAGAGATCCTTGAGAAAACTCACCGTGCTATATTAGGTCTGTTTTTATATGTTGTTTTGTCTGTATGCACATCATTCGGGTCTGTCATTTATGTTATCGTCGTTGACCCTTCTGCACTTTCTATTATCATTTTAAATTGCACTTATTTTGATTTTTTAGTTTACCGTCTCTTTGTCTTCTATTTTTTTTACATGGTCTTCTTTGATACGACGTCTACAATACGTTCCGGTATTAATTTATTTTATTTTTAATTCTTTTTTTTTTGTTTTATTTTCTGGAATACGATAAACTTACTTCCCGAAATTGGATGTATATTAAATGTTTATTGACAACAGCTGTTATTGGTTCTGTTTCTTACTTATTGTTCCATTGTGAGGTTTATCTAAAACTCGGCAGGATTTGCTCGGTAATGGCGTTTGTCGATTTACGATTCAGTTTATAATACTAAATCAAGAAGTGAATTGACTGGATTTATTTACTTGGACATACTCTATTGCGAAATAAATGACTGTCAAAAGAAAACTAAAAATAAGACAAGAAAACATAAACAAGCAGAGTATGCTTTAGTCATCAGGATACATACACAACATGAAATTCCAAAACTGGAATCTGGTCAGATAAAACAAGGAACATACAGAAAATAAAAGAAAAAACAAAAATATAAAAAATATAAAAATAGCTAAGTTGACATGCGACACAACGATGAGACGAAACAGAAACACAAACAGAAACACAGCAAACGACACAACGATGAGACTAAACAAAACACAAAGATGTCGGACACAAACAGAAAAAACAACAAACGACAGAAATTATGAGACGAAACAAAACACAGTAGAGAGCTCTGCCAGTTTCACCAATGTACATATGGCCGCATTCGCAGGGTATCTGATATACACAGTTGTGTGTTTGTAATTCTTCTGTGGTTGGTTTCATCCTGGTAACCATACTTTTAATGGTTGTTTTGGATCGGAATGCTGTTCGAAGTCCGTATTTGTTTCCTAGACGTCTTATTTTTTTCAGAAAGGCCTCGAACATACGGAATAACTAGGGTTCCTGATGGTTTTTCTGTTTCTGTGGGCTTAAGTGTTCTGTTAGGTTTCATGTGCTGTTTGATGGTGTTTGTTGGGTAACCATTGGCTGTGAGTTCTTTTCTTATTTGGTTGTGTTTTTCAGCTACGGATTTCTTGTTGGAACAAATAATCTCAGTTCTGTTGGCTAGTGTGCGAATTATGCCAGTTTTTGTGCTTTTGGGGTGGTTGGATGCAAAATGTAGGTATTAGCCTGTATGTGTAGGTTTCCTGTATACTTGGTTTCCAGACTGCTGTTTTCCCTGCTAACTAGTACATCCAGGTAAGGAATGCTGCCATTGGTTTCTTTCTCATAGGTGAACTTTATTGATGGCCTCAATGAGTTTAGAAAGTTCACAAATTCCTCCCGCTTATTTATGTTTTCTTGTCTTATTTTTAGTTTTCTTTTGACAGTAATTTATTTCGCAATGGAGTATGTCCAAGTAAATAAATCCAGTCATGCACTCCCATTGCACAGTTCTTTCAAAGATCAAGAAGGGAATTGTTCAACGAACACGTTAAAACAAACGTGGTAGTGCGAAAGTTATTTTCGTTACAGGAATGGTCGACAAGTTTACGTATCTACGAAGATGCTTCCAGGGTGGGAGTATACAACATTATAAACAACGTCAGCACACCCAACAGCTACATTAAATTTCTGGAGAAGACGTCCACGCGCACAGCTCTGCACGTCGGCAACGTGACGTATGACGACGTGAACGGCATGGTTAACGCTTACTTAACAGAAGACATAATGAAGTCAGTAGCGCCCTGGGTGGAGGAGCTACTGGATGCCGGGTACCGCGTTATCTTCTACAACGGTCAACTGGACGTCATTGTCGCGTATCCTCTGTCAGTAAACATGTTCCGAAACCTGAAGTTCAAAGACGCCGACAAGTACCTGACGGCAGAGCGCAACCAGTGGGGTAACAGCAGCCATGTGTTCGGCTACACCAAGACAGCTGGCGGCCTGACTGAGGTGTTGGTGAGGAACGCAGGTCACATGGTACCAGCCGACCAACCCGCCGTAGCCTTCGACCTTGTGTACAGGGCCACCAGGAACAAGTTCTGAGCTACTGTACTTTCTCCTGCTACTTGAAATATAATATTTGTTTATAGTTACAGACTTCTTTCTGTAGTAATCCTAACACATCACTTCCTATCAAAGAAGCTGTGGATCCAATTCCTTCGTCAAACTGGAGTACTAGTTGTTCAACAAGGCAAGTAAGACAATGAACAAAATAATAAAGAACCCTAACTGTTGCCAAAATTATTTAAGCAATTAAATGACGATAGACGTTGCTTTTACACACAAATATCGCCTTAACAGTTGTAAATAACTAAGTATAGTCTAGGATTTCGGTTCTGATGTATTTCGTACAAATGGTAATATTGTTTACGATGTACTAGATTTTATGCTCAATACAGACAATATGTACTTTCCAAATTTTAGCTAGAACATTTGTATACATACTAAAATTGATCATCTACACTACTTAAAAATAATACTGTGTGAGTATTTAATTTGACAGCTGATAATTCACATCATTATGTGAATTTAGTAAGTAAAGCAAAGCCTCTGAAGCAATACTACTTATCAAGCATCCTCTAAAAGAGCCTCTACATTTAAGTGAAATACCATTTGTCGTCTCTCATAGAATTTTGTCGTACGCAGCTATTTTTACCAACCAATACATAGCTATAAGATAAATAATTATTTTGTTACTATTTATCATACCCTACACTAGGTTGTCCCTCAGTCTTAGAGCCCAGTGTGACATTACACAGTGTCTGTTTCCAGTTACAAAACTTCAAGATGGGAGACAGTGAATACACAGGCTCGAACAAGTATGCGCATTCTAAGGTAAGTAATATCGAGTATGTTAACATGTATTACACTGCTGCACATAACTATTTAATACCTTCAGGTCTTCTAACAAAGTCATGGTTGAATGTTACCGCTAAGTTCTAGTATTTATACTTACAACAACCTTCACACAAAATGATGTACAAATTCTCAGTTCCAGATTTTCAGAAAATGTTGTTTAATAACAATTTTCGAAGGAGAACTACTTTTATATTTAATTACGACTCTTATCTGTAAACTTTGCTGATGCGCGATGTGTGTTTTTGCTAGTAAAATAATTACAATCAACCGTCAACGAAATGGCAAACCTCAAAAGTTTACGTTTTTATGATACGAAACAGGCAATATATCTAAAGATAGGTAGTCGGAAACTTCAAAATTTTATATTTGTTTCGCAGTGACTGATAAAAAACAAATTTCACTACTGAAAACTGCAGGATATTGCAAATATAGCTTAGCACTTTGACGCAAAAACATCTAACAGCCTATCAGTAAAAAATTTTTTACCTGTTTTTACGGAGACGACGGTATATAATATAATTTTGCCATTTTCGGGACTAAAGTGGTGCAGTGGTCTGACTATTAGCCTCGCAACGTGGAGAACCGAAATTATTCCTTTCACGTCAGTCCAAACACAGTACTTTATCAGGTTCGTTTCGTCTCATCGTTGTATGGTATTTTTACCTTACTTTTGTTGTTAATATAATATATAGGTTTGTAATTTTGCCAAAGCAGGTTCAAACCTGTTTTGTCTGCCTTAGTTACATCAGGTTTTTTATTTCTCATTTACATCTGGCTGTCCTTGTTTTTTAGACCCGATTACATTTATGAGATTGTATGGTCTGTATTTATCCTGTTGACTAAAGTATTCTGTGTTTATTTCTTTGATTATATTATCTAATTTTATTTTGACAGTCATCTAGATCGCAATAGAACATGTCTAAAAAACTATACACCCAGTCATGTACTACAAATGCGCAACACTTTCATAGATCATGAGAAATCATTTATAGTAGAGAAGTAGCAAATATATATATATATATATATATATATATATAAGTAGCAAATGCATATATATTATGTATATATAAACACATGTTAAATTATCTCGATATTTGAGGGACTGATACAATATTGCATATTTGGTAACAGCTGTACAGTTCGGTCTGTAGGGACGAAATATTTTGCTTGGCATTATTTGACTAGTACTATGCAATGTTTATTAGAATGAGTGCTTATGAGGACTACAAACAAGTTAAAAATATGAAGGACTTTAGGGGCGTAGGAAAAAGGAGGAGGTGGGAGCAGGGCAGAGATTTAAAACTATTACTGTATTGTACAATCAGGTATTGTTCAGGTTTATCTTACTGCATTCTTAATGTTGATCAAAAAAGAACTACAGTATCGTGTAACATAATTAAATACAAAATTGGAAATTAGTTTTATGTCTAAAACTTAAAATATAAATATAAAAAATTCTAAATTCTTCAATTTATTATGCGCACATTAAAAAAAAAAAACAAACAAAAATTGCAAACATTTTATTGCGATAATATGTTGTATATCGATCGTTCATAGCACGGTCAAATATTTGTGTTTAAATCTCTGCGTATGAATGAGAACATTGACTGACTGACTGAATAAATGAATGCCTGACATATCAAACTGCAGCCCAAACAGCTGGAACCAGAAACGAGACATTTTTGTGTGGTTTTCCTTCAGGACGTAGGTAAGCACTAAGAAAGAATTTCTTGAAATTCAACCTCTAAGGGAATGAAAGGGGTGAAATGTATTTTCGAAGAAACATTGATAGAAATCAAACCCGACGACCCGTATTCGCAATGTTTACTTCAATTTGACACACATAAAAAATGCATGTTAGCAAATTGCAGGATCATTCTAAATTAACATTGAAGGTGGTGAAGACCTTAAATATGATTCCAATTAACTATCGATATGTATCGAATCCTTAGGGGTTAAGTTTTGGTTTTCACTTGAAAATGTTGCTTTCATAAAAACCCGAAAAGCAGTTTTAGGATTTTTTGAAATTGGCATGAAAAAGTGGGAAAACGTGTTTTATATTAATCGTCTATAAAGCTAGAACCCAATTGGCAATTTTCATTATTTTTACTTCAATTGTTTACGTATACAAATGTCTATGACATGACACCAAGGCGTTTAGAATTTTAATAACTGAGAGGGTGAAAATACGTTAAATATGTTTTATATAATTCCTCCGTATAGGCCTATATCTAACCAATCGCGATATCGAAGTGCTCTTACCTTTAGATTGATGCTTATATAAATATCCAAAAATTAAACATAGTTTTCGAACTCGGCCGAAAAGAGGTAAAATAAGCATAAAATGTATTTTCGATTCACAATCGATACATATAGATCACGTTGATCATTTATGTATCGACGTGATTTTTGTTTAAAATTGATCCTTATCAAATACCTAAAAAGTAATTTCACGAATTTTCGAAATTTGTCAACTAAGGGAGTGAAAAGGCGTAAAAGAGATGAAAAGTGATTTCAACTAACCGTCGAAATATCTTGAACCCAGCGGGCTATTTTTGTGTTTTTCACGTCAAATAGACACCAGCAAATTAGTATAAAATGCGATTAAAGTGTTTTTACGATTTTTCAAAATTTGAACTCTTAGTTCTATGAAGGTGTGATATGTGCTTTTCAATTAATGATCGATTTTGCTTTGACTGAATGGGCTATCATCGTGATTTTGACTTCCCTTGGATAATACAAATATTTTAGATGTGAAATTAAGATTTTTCGAAATTTGAGACCTAAAGGGGTGGAAGGGAATGATATTTGTTTTATATCAGCCAATTGTCTAACCGGTAGAGATACTTAGGTGTTTTTCGCGGCAGAATGATGCTTGCGTAAGTACCTAAAAAGTAATGCAATTTTTTTTTTATTTTATAAGATAACTAAATTTTAAAAAAGAAAACTTACTTTGTAAACTTTCAACGCAAAAAATCTGAAAAGCAAGTATGACCAGCGAGAAATAAATCATACAGGAGTTTCCTTCTACAGCACGGCCGTAGAAGAACAGGTCTGGACTCTCGCCTATCTACCAATGTATTTTGTTTGATCCCCTTGTTGTTTGGCTGCAGTTCACCAAGTTACCGAGAATGTTGTACTTCTTGGCGCTGTAATCCGGGCGGTCGGACTTAAACTCTGCCCACTTTTTCCATTGTAAACATTATAAAGCAAATAAAGATTTCTGGAGCCATGATTTTAAATTGTGAGCGAAGGAAGTGTTTGATACATTGATAAAAAATACGTTTTGATAAATTGTTTATCTTAGAGGGATGAGAGTGGGTGGAGTTTGAGCCGACCACCCTAACAGCAGCGCCAAAAACCTTTAGCATTGTCGTGAACTTGACGAACTGCAGCCAAACAATAAGTGGGTGTGTTTTTGACAACCTCTATGAGACCAAGAAATTAATACGTTATTTTTTAAATTAGTTTTCGTGAACATTTTTACGTTATGTGGCACAGTTTTTTGTAGCGCCGATATATTGTTCGGAGGTTGTGGGCTCAAATATCTTTAAAGGCTGTGCAACGTTCGAGTCTGACACACAAAAATGCAAGACAGATGAAGTTCGATGGTTGTGCTCGGGGGAAATCAGTCTGAATACCATGTAAATCAGGCGTTTTATATTCGATTACCCTCTTACATTACACAATATGTAACTACTCCACAGCACCAACATTACTGTGATTATAAATAAGGCCCAGGCCAAGTCATTGTCAGTAGCAGGTACAAACTTACGACTGCTTTTTGCATGGACAGCTACAGCTACTTATCCTGCTCCAGAGTCATCATAACTAGCAGATATGTCACTCTGACACTTGGTGACTGAGCTACCTACCTGGTGTACAGAGAGGTTATTCGATGTTATCTGCAATGAGTAACAATACACGCAAGTCATTGAAATCGTTGTAAATATTCTAATGCCTACGTGACATAAAAGTTGTGATGGACGAATAAAGGTGAGGAGATTAGTAAATAAATAATTTCGGGATAAAATAAAAAATGCACACAGGTAAATATGTAGTGTTCTTAAACCGCTTGGTTAAGCAAAATCATATCAGTTGTCTGGTAAAGAGGTTTATGTCATATACGACCAGCCAAATTTTTTTTAATACTGTACTTCATTCTCTGAGACAGAACTGAAAAGCGGAACGAAAGGAATGTAACTATGAATATTAAATAACTCCAATAAAAATTATTTATGTTATATTGATGAAAATGCGAGGAAATCAAGAAAGTTTATTGAAGGCGTGGTTTTGAAACAATCATTAAAATTAAAAAGTAATTATGGCTTTTAAATAAAACTTAAGTGTATTATAATAAACAATAGTATAGTTAAATACTTATTGACTTTATTACGTGGTTTCGTGATTTGCCTTGAAATGCTCTTGAAATGAGTAGACATAGGAGTCAAGTTATTATCTTTTTCAACTACGTTGAACGTGTCATCAGAATGAGGGAGCAGGAGATATATGCAGACTGTTCAGAAATTCACCGGAAATATCTCAGTTTGAAAAACCATTAACTGTATCACAGGTGTGACGAGATAGGCAGTGAGTGACAGGCCCTGCATGCATATCAAGCAAATGCACGTCGCCGCTGAAATCTTTGTGTACGTTCAAAAACTTATTTAATAATTCTTAAAAATAATTACGTCTGTTTGGTCGCTGAATATTTGTGTAAATCTGCAACAGTGTACATATTTATGTATGTGTTGACATTTAAAGCATTTGTTCCGTGATATTTTTCCTTTGTTTCTCTCTTTCTTCCTTTTAATTCATGTGGAGACTGTGATGGCTGCAGACATGGGCTTGCATATAACTATAAGAATTTGCGCTACTGCTTTATATAGTATGAGAATCAATTCACATAGTTTAAAATTTTAGACCCGAAATATTTAAAGGACGCACTAACCTAAATTCAGCAAACAGGAAGTTCCTGGCAATTTGCATGAAGAGCACCTTCTTCATTCGATTGGATATACTGGATACAACGTCCGCATCAGATGAACCTATCACATTATTGCTGTAAAAATTAAACGCAACTATACGGCGGTCACATCGATGTTCTGTACGTTGGTGAAGCGTTTTAATGCATTGGTTTTATTTAACGCTGTTCTCTATATTCGGAAGGAAATGCTCTTTTTAATCTCATATTTAAAAGCCCACTACCCCCTTCCCTTAATAGTTAAGCTATGGCGTAAACTGCATTACATTAATGTCAGCGTATCCCACAATATTCCATTTCAGGTTTTTGAACAGTCGGTTTATCGTTACAAAACATCTGTGACATTCAGAAAATTTTAAGGAATCCGGAAAATTTCGGTGTAGTTCTAAATAAAAAGAACGATATATTTAATGTAAACTAGTAAATTGGAAAAGGATAAAGGAACCTTTTAAAATCAAGGTTCAGAGAAGGTCAAGATAATGGAAACTAATGCAGAGAAACCACGATGTCACAACAAAGCGGAGAACTCCATGCTGTATGCTTCAGCTCCTGTAACAGAACGTTCATTTCTCTGCTACTTGTATATTTTCTATTTTCAGTAGTATAGAATACACGTGTTCAGGAATTCTGTCCACCTTGTATTAAGCTAAAACCAAATATCGAAGGTGGACAATATAAGAAACTTCAGCCAATTAGTTAAAGCGCTCGACCCGTTACTAGCGAAATAAGTTGAACACTGACACAAGTCTAAAAGTCTAAACTTCTATTTTTGAAATTTATTGTGCAGTTCCGTGAGGATTTCATTATGTATAGATGATACTAAAAGAGAGAGAGTTTGAGAACAATCCTATATTTAACTGACTTATTTCATATTACGAAAGGCGTATTAAGAGTCAGTCTCTCCTCCTACGTGTTGATTTATTGGTTTTCCTTGCCTTATCTTGTTTTTGAAATAAAATTCTAAAATTACCACAATGTAAACATACTTATTGATCTTACCATTCAGGATACGTATAAGAAGTGAACTGTGAACTCATGATTATGTTTTTTTTTAAACAAAATTAGCAAAAATTGTCAATATTATTAAATTATTAATAAAGGAGACACACTTATAAGTTCCTAGTTAATATATTATACGTCTACTTAAAGGTACAATGTGTAGCTATGTTTCCGTTGTGGTACTTTTCAAATTTTTGGTCGTGAAACAAAAACAGGTGAGTGAAACCATTAAATCAATATATAGGACGGAGGAGTCTAGTTGTGAATACTCAAGATGAAATAATACTCTCATAGCCCATGTCTACATTATAAGAGCTGCTTTCTACACGAAGGAAATAACATATGTAGACAATATAAGAATTGCTTTAAATATATTTCTCAATGTCGGACAAGAACAGTCGTACTTGAGTTTCTTCTGGTAGGTTTTATGTAAATATATATTTTAATTCTCCTTGAAAGTATTTAACAAAATAATGCATAAATAAGTCAGAAAATGTATTAATACAACTAATTTTTATTTCTATGTAATAATATATCTATTAACATTTCGTTGCAATATCAAATTTCGGTACAATTTGCTTCCTATAACTTTAGCAAATTTTGAGACACGTGAAATCCTTAAATGATTACATTACGTAATGTAACTCACATTGCAAGACAATTTTATTGTAAATACGCTGTAGTAGTCGCCTAAATCTCATTTTAGAATTAAGATGTCGACAAAGATTTCAGCCGACATGTCCAATACAATATGTATATATATATATATATATATATATATAGATGCGCTCAGAAATGTCAAAATTTACTTAAGTTACACGAAATCACGACCATATGACACCAAGTACAAACACTGGAGTTAAAAGTATTTATTTAATGGATTTAAATGTTACGAAGTACTGTTTTGACGTTATGGTTTATCTAACAGAAGTTATTTTTTCCTGCCACCAGAAGCATAAGCAGTACTTTGTTTTGTAACAATGTTGAAACAACAAGTGCCCGCTGTTAGTTACAAGGTGGCCAACTTAATAGTGTTTGAAGATATATCCGTGTAGAGATATGTTTTCTAAGATTGTGCACGAAATAAAATATGGTAATAATTTCCTATGTTTTATACTATTGCCTAATGCATCACAATGCTGTTAAGAATAAAGGAATTCAAAGTTAAAATATATTTTTTTAAAATTTTTATTAGGCTATCCAAAGGAACATTTCTTATCACGGCTTAAAAAAACCAAAACATAACATTACTGACCTGCTCTTTGCTGGTTGGTTCAGAAACGTAATGAAAATAAAATTTTTGCCTTGCAATTGAGCTTCGACACCTGCACTACTGATGTTTATTTTACCAGAAGTTTATGCCTTTACGTAGGTTTGTATGGTAAAAGTTTTTTCTTAATTTACTTATATTCCAAATACGACGTGATGGAGAAGGTACATATGTGCGATTGTATTGTACGGCCACTTCAGAACTAAGTTCTGCTGATTTTGATCACGTGGAATATGAGACATGTGACGTACATATGGTACACGCCATTCAAAGTCCATAAGTTCCTGTTATTGACTGATTAAGAGAGACATCATGAGTTGCAGGAATCAATAATTGTTTTAAATTTTATCTATACTCTTGAGATTACAGAATCGAGTAAGACCTCGCCATTACTTGATAAATAATCATAATATTACAGGCTAAATTGGTAGATGATAACATGTAGTCTGGAAATTACAACTGCAGGAAGTGAAGGTGTCTACCAAACACATTGAAGGTGCCATTTTAAATGCAGGTTAACTTACTGAATGCGTTAGTAAACATTAAAATCGTCTGAAGCAACAAGGTAAAATTTCGACCACATTTTTTTCCGTCAAATTAAAATGTTTCTCCGTGTTTAAATATAATCTGAATATGTTGAAGCTTTCTAAACAAAAGAGAATACTTGGAGTAATGTTGAAAACTTAGAGTTTATTTGCAACTCTATAAGATCATTACGAGATACTGGAAGACAATGAGCATCAAAACAAAAATTACTGAATGAACTGAACTGTTACAACAGTCCTATGCAGGAATGAAGTAATATATCTATCTACTTAATTGTACATTTTCATATTATCTCCAACATTTTTATCTCGCCAAGACAACCTGAGTTAAAATTCGTGTCAGTCTCTAGTTGTATGTGCTGTTCGTATTATTAAGGAGAGTTTATTTGGCTAGATATTCATTCACATTTTATTTACAACGTTATAAATTAAGCTGCTAATATATTAACATATAACCACATTCATGAATAAACGCACGTGGAAGTCATACGGGCACATTCTCAGATACACTTTTGCCAACCACTTTTAAGGTTTATTTTTGTTAAAGGAATTAAGAGGCAGAACATGTATAGTACAGCTTCGCGGTTTACAATTATTAAGGTACGTAATATCTTAAATTCATCTTCATCATTGTTATATTTCTTTAAATACTTATGAAAAACAATGTTTTAAAAAGAAACCATATGTCACCAAAAAGTGCATTGCTACAAATGAAACAAAGCTTCAGAAGTATATATAAATTTAACAAAAAAATTATTTGACCAATTACGTTTATCAAATTGCATAGTTTAAATGTTCTGTAAGGAATAACATGCAGATAGCTATACCATAGCGCATAAAATATAAAATTAAGAAGCATTCATAGATGCAATCAATAAATGCCTGCGTTACTCGCAACTATGACAGTGACTATTGTTTTTCCTCCAGGAATATGAAAATACGTTAAAAATTGTCTTATTCTACCTAGAGGATACTGGATTATATTTGCTACTTTTCTCTATTATTGTTAATTTTTGACATACTATTACGCTCACAGTAAATTAAATATTTCCAAACGATAACATTTCTGTTCATTGCACTCGTATTTCTACACTTATTTTCTGTATCGCAACTAACGTTATTACTAAGATTCTTGACGTTTCACAAAATTTTTTAACACATAGAGTTTACCAAGGCAAACATAACATAGAAGAAATGTTCTGACGTTGTTGAAATCTCAATTGTGTTTTAACATGTGCAAGATATCAACAGTTTCAGTCCATGTGTAACAGTGTACTTACGACAATATGTTTAAATAGAACAAATTTACATTGCGTGTGACCACGGCTTTTAACAATAACGCACTGTATACGTTAAAATACTATATTTGTTTAATTTTGTTAAATATAATTTTTGTACAATTCAGATTAAGAGTTTAAGTATTTTGGAAAATAACTGTGACACACAAACACACCACCAAACATTGATAAAGAAACAAAATAAATATTACTTTGTAAAACTTATGTAATGTTTGTCAGAGTATCCCAATGTTTTATATCTATAAATTTTCCTGTATCGTTGATATCCCGATTTTATTTTTTGTTTCTTGGTGATACTTTACCGCTACAGTATATCTTTTTAATGTGTGTTTATTGCCTTACTGCTCGAATGGTTGCTGAACAGGCCAGAATAACAGTTAAAACCCTGCCCTCAGTTATTAAATATGAATAGGGAAAACAACGTGTTTGGAAGACCTGCTTGTGCCACGATTTATAGCTGAACATAAGAGTTTAACTAATCACGTCGAGTTTCAACACTAGTGTGAGATGAAATGTTCTGAAAGTGCAGTGTTTGCCACATCCTGTATAACGTACTACAGAACAGTCTTACCAGATAGTATCCTGGTATCCTGTTTGCTTACGCAGACTCTTTTTAAATTAAGATAGTTAAAATTTCCTGAATTAATAGGCTAAAATACTGGAAAAGTGTTTTTTTCTTCGTTCACCGTAGTACTGCATAGAAAACCATATATTTAATAGCGTTTTACGTGTTTTCACTTCTGTGCAATTTTCTTCATATGTAATTAGTGTTGTCAAGTAAATAACTATAAATGAACCGCAATGAGGTATGTGACTACGGACAAATGATGTGACTTGGGAATTTCAAATAAATATCTTACACACTTAGTATATGTCAGTGGTAATTACTATCAATGTATTCCAAATTTTGGATACACACAAGCAATTACAATAATACTTATTTTTGACGTATAAAATACATCGTGGTTTACCTTTTAAATTGCTTTGGCTGGTATTATTTTTTCTTTTAATCTGAAAAGGTAGTAGCTGTTGTAAAAGCATTTCATACTTGTGTTAAAATTTTGTTTAACTATGTATTTTACTACGTAACTTAACTAAAGAAAAGTTACATTAGCTTTACTTAATTATGTTAAGAAACAAAATTTCTTCAGTACAAACTTTTCTATGTAACAAAACTTTTTTACAGAACTGGTAAATGTTGTGTATTTCAGTATTTAAGTTGTGCTACTTTGCATACGTAATTTATGAACAACATTTAAGACGCATAGTTAAATTATTAAACCAAACTACGTTATATTATTAGGACAACTTCAAAAAGGAAAGTAAAAAATGTAATGTGTATCTTTCTTACAGTTATTCAGAATGGGGGTAATAGTAACGTTTAAAGGAACCTGAAATGAATTTTAGTATTTTTCTTTTCAGCAGAGATGGTCAAATAATTATAACACAGACTAATTAAAAAAATATATTAAAAAAAAAAATTCTTTAACAACATTTTTTCTAGGCAACTAATTTTAGGCCAAATAAGTAACATCATATAGTAAAGTTATTACTTGCATTCTCTCCCTCATTGAAAATGATACGTCATTAAACACGTGTTTAGAAGTGGACATTACATAGCTGTGCGTTGAACATCTCAATTCCTCATAAGCCGCTCGCCTGCTTGAAGCCTGACGGCCCACGAGCGTGTAAAAGTTGCTGTTTTTCCACCAAGCGTGGTGGCAGGTTTGAGAAACATTCCACTTCCCCTCCTTTTCCTGCTCTCAGTTGACGCGGAGTGGGGATGACCCATAACGACCCTCTTCTATTTCCTCTGCTCTCTCCACACTCCTCTTCTGTCGAAAAG